>OX439133.1:9118346-9368346 GCA_949318235.1 Ecdyonurus torrentis | reverse complement strand
AGATGCTCCACTCGTTGCAAATCTGGAAAGTGTAGATACTTCTTTTTGGCGCGGATGTATCGATATTTCAATTTTGACTCCATGCTGAACTCTATTTATCTCTTTATTAAAACTATTATTATTATTTTTAATTGCATCATCATTACTATGTTCTCAGATGGATCACTTCCTCCAGTATTAGCTACAGAAAATGGTGGATTTGGACCTTGTTTCAATTGCAAGAATATGACTGTTCAAATGTGCTCCAATTGTGGGACTAGAATCTGCGGGGACAACTGTTACAAAATATTACAGATTCATCCCCATGCCTGTCCTTCCATGTAAGTTATCAAATATTAAATAGGTGTGCTTGTAAATGGAGCTTATTGGTTTAGTGCGCGGGGAAAGCTAAGGGTCCCCTGATTAACACTATGCTTATGGGGAAAAACACATTTTTTTGCGATTTTTGAGAAATCTGCCAATTTCGGAGAAATTTAAATTAGAAATACTGGGCATAATTTTATGTGTTTTAAGCCATAGACAATTTTCAAGATTTTTTTTTTAAACTGTTAACCTCCATTCTCTTCTACTATTTTCAAACTATATCCCTATTCCGCTAACTGAATAGCAACTCAGGTTAGGCCTAGTGTTAAACGAGCTTCTATAGTGATAATAGCTATATAAAGTAAGCTTTTTCCACTTTGTCGTATTTTAGAGCATAGGGGGGCAAGCTCTATAATCATATCTATTGTAAGTGGTCCCTGTAATTTGAAGCAATAGAACAAAAATAAAAGAAATAAAGAACAAGGCTGAGCTTTAAAGGCGTAGAACACCTTGAACAAAAAACTTGCCTAATATCCTAACATACCCAAATATCAACATTATTTTGGCCGGAGTCATTGATTTCTAATTTATTTTTCATTTACAAAATGTCAGTTGTGGGTTTACTACGTCACCGCTCGCCTGGTCCACGTGCGCGGAAACAGGCGAGCTGTGACATGTAAACCCGCAACTGACATTTTATAAATGGAAAATAAATTAGAAATCAATGAATCCGGCCAAAATAATGTTGATATTTGGGTATGTTAGGATATTAGGCAAGTTTTTTGTTCAAGGTGTTCTATGTCTTTAACATCTCAATTCACTGTCCATTGCCATAGTTCATTATAGTTGAATCTGTTTGCTACTTGTGATACAAATTCAAGAGTATTAAAGGTATTTCAAACCTCTAGTTAGAAGTTTAGAATATAGCGTCACCCCATTTATGTATTTTTGAATAATTGGGTGTCTGTTAGTCTAAAGTATCGTAAACCCTGTTCGTAAACCCTGTTCTCTGCACCAAAAATGACGATCCCCTTTGGTTATTCAAATGGAATGCGCATTTTTTGGTGCAAAAGAACAGGGTTTACGAACAACACTAATGCTGTTCGTAAACCCTGTTCTCCTGCACCAAAAAGTGCGCATTCCATTTGAATAACCAAAGGCGATCGTCATTTTAGGAGCAGAGAACATGGTTAACGAACAGCATTAGAGTTGTTCATAAACCCTGTTTTCTTGCACCAAAAAAATGCGCATTCCATTTGAATAACCAAAGGTGATTGTCATTTTAGGAGCAGAGAACAGGGTTTACAAACAGCATTATTGTGTTGTATATAGGCCTATATATAAATATATAGCCTATATATATTTATTATTATTATTATTTTCTTTTAGTAAACTGATTTTTATAACAAAACTGACTTGTTAGTTAATGAAATATGCTGTGTATGGGGAAAAAAACAACTTATTTTTAGTTGTTGTAGGATGTTAAAGTATTAAGTTTTTACCTATCTGAATCTGATTGAAAGAGGGGTGGAAATGATTCACGAGATGTTAGTCAAAAAATTTGCTTCTTGATTGTTTTAACAGGATGAAGAAACAGGTGGATAGTCGTTGGATTCAATCTGTTCAAACTGCTCCCAAGATCAATCACCCCCAGTTTGCTATACGTAACTATATTCAACAACAACAACAGCAGCAGCAGCAACAGCAGCAGCAACAACAACACGGGGGCAACAATGGAGCTCAAAGGAACTACGTAAGTTAACTAATTTGAATATCAATATGTGCTATTGTTGCATAAGTTGTACCTCGCCTAGAGGTTTGATAGAAAAAAAAATATGTGCTATTGGTCATAGTTCTGTATTAGGTTAATATTGATCTGTGATACTTATTTAATAAAATAATGTGGAAGATATAAACACATTTGGGAAAAAGGAAAATTTCAAGAAAGGGAGTTTAGAATTAGCTGACTGGGATGCTGTGTGTGTGTAAGAGAAAACAATTTCTTACCAATGCCAAATTAATAAAACATACCATCGTGGTGCCCCTATAATGTATGATGTCCATTTGAACTTAAATTATTGTTTATAGATAGATTGAGAAAATAAAAATGGAAAAATGGAGTTGAGCTGAAGTTGATGGAGTGAGAGAAAATTCACTGTAGAATTAATGATTAACCTCGGACCTAGCATAGGGAGTCTTTCATTTCCCATGTATTTTTTCCCACTTAACTAATGGACAAATCAATTTGAAATTTGGTACACATGCTTTTAAAGGCAGTACAAACTTATACTGGGGGGGGGGGGGGGGGGGGGAATGCTATCGATAAAAAAAAAGGTACATAACGATGTTGCTGCGAACAAAATGTTTATCTTGTTTTTTGTCATGAGAAGCAAAATGTCTATCTCGTATTTTATTGTAATATGTCTCTCGTTTTTTGTCACACAAAGTATAATGTCTATCTTGTTCCCAAACGTTATGTAGATGGCGCTCAATTTACACATTTTGCTTCGCGTGACAAAAAACGAGGTAGACATTTTGTTTTCGCAACATCGATATATCAAATCTAAGGTTAATCCTGAAGTCCATTAGAGACACAACAATAATTCTCAAAGCATTACATATAACATTCTTAACATTTTTATTTCCAGGAGGAGAACTACGGTGACATCTTGCACCTGAAGAATCTTGGCTTACGTCAAGAATCACAAAACAAAACAGAGTCAGTACTTATGCATGAACCACCACCATTAAATCCTAATTCTAACTATGGTACAAAACATAGACTTAATCCAACAGCACCTAATGCTAAATATATTGTTCCGATTCCAAGTGGAATCCCAACATATTTTCCATCACCACAGTACAATAATAATCAAGCTCAAAATATACCTAACAATAAGTCACCATATCAAAATACAAATAGTGTTATTGTATCTAATAATCCAGTATCTACATCAAATGGTACAAATACCAATACTAGTAATAACAACAACACTAACAAATCTCTCGGTGCCATTCCTAAAACTTCTAATCAAACAGGATCTGTAAATCGATCTAATCAAATGGTACAAAATCAAGGTTCTAACAATACTAATCCATTTATTGAAGGTTCTGTCGGTACAAATCAAACAAAAATAAGTCCACAAACAAAAGTTGGTTCAGTTGATCCTACTCCTAAGAAACCTGTTGAAATTCCTGTTCTTAAAATTAGCGATCCTCCACCTACCCTACCAATTATCCAACCTAAAGTTACTGTGCCATCGCAAAATGCTTCAACAGTCCGTATTCAAATTAAACCCAAAGACAGTGGTCTTTATTCTGATATCATTAAAGGTACCAACGTCAGCAATTCTACTAAAGGTCCTGTATCTAATCCTCAAAATACAGATCAAAAATCCAATCCTATTATAAGTATTCCTAAGAGAAATCAACATTCAGGTTACAAAAATACAAATAATCCTATAATTAATTCATATTCAAGTATCCAACGTAATGGTGTTCAAAATAATAATCCTGTCCCTCAAAATGAACCATCTGCACAAACTGAGAAGAATTCTGTAAATGAATCGGCTAAAATTCCAGAAGTTAACAAATCTGAAGTTACCATCAATCCACCAATTAACAAACAATCCTCAAACAGAAGAAAATCAAATGGTAATATGAATTGTCCATTTATTCCTCCACCATTTTCATATCCTAGTAACATCATGAGAGACGTTCCAAATGCAAGACCTATTGAAAGACCTGGTGAAATGCGTCACCGTAGATATAAACAAAATTTTGTTAAGTATCATTGGAATCAATCTGGTGAGAATCAAAATGGACAACAGAAAATTTCATTTAATCATACACCTGAAATTGAAAAATCTGAAATAGAAAATATACCCGGAGAGATAAAAGAATGTATGAAAGAAGAAGATGATGAAAAACCTGAAGAATTGGAGAAAAGTCCTGAGACTCCTGAAGAAATTATTGAGGTATTTACACCTGAAGAAAAATCAATTGCTGAAGACATAAAAAATTCAGTTCATCCTGAAGTAATTAAAATATTACATATGTTGCATGAAGAACAATTAAAATCTCGCCAATCAAATAATCCGAGTCCAACTGAAGAAATCTCCAAAGCTGAAGAAATCTCAAAACCTGAAGAAATTTCCAAGCCAGATGAAATCACTATACCTGCAGAAATCGCAAAACCTGTAGAAATGGAGGCTTTAGTTCCTGAAGAAATTAACAAGCCAGAAGAAACTCCTGAAGAAAAAAGATCTGAAGAATTAGCTGGGTTATTAGAAGAAACTCTCTTTGTTGCACCACCTCCCTGTCAAACTTCAGAAGAAACTAAACCCAAAGTCATTGAGAAGAAGGAAGAGATTCCAAAATTCGTACCAAACATACCACCAAGGTTGAAAAGTATAACTCGTACAAACTCCCCTAATTCAGAATCTCGTAACAGATTTAGATCAAGAAGTCACAATTCACCAAAACCAGCTAGAGCATTACCAAGTCTCTACATACCAACGCCACAAAATCCACCATTGTTACCCATACCACAACCATACCAAAATAACATGTATCCTTCTGATCCTATGTTAATGCCAATCCAAGTACCAGAAAATCAACAAGCGATGGTAAATCAAACACCAACACTACTTTATAATCAACAAGGATTTCCACAAGCTATAGTATATACTGGACAACCAGTATTCTATCCACCATCTAATCAAGTGATTTATCAACCTGAAGCTAATAATCCTTACCAATTCAACAATCAACTTGTATATAATAATACATACCAATCTCAACCAAATTATCAAACTACTTACCAACAAGTAACACCGTTAAGTAATGAAAGTTATGATAATGGTGGACAATATTATCAAACTAATAATCAAGTTATATATGATCAACCTGATCAATATATACCTGAAAATGGTACTTATTCACCATCAAACGTTACCAATCCTCTTACGGTAATGATAACCAATAACGAAGAGCAGTATGTCAATAACGGTACAGTATATTACGCTACTGAAGAATATCAAGATTACGCAACCCCAGAAAATAACTCCTACGATAGCCAGAATTACGTTCAAGATAACTCTGAAGGAAGTAGTTATACTGAAGTATCAAATTCACCTGATATGACGCCACAAGTTATTATGGTACCAATGACACACAATACTACTGCTGAAAATCCTGCTGGTTATCAACCTATTATCTTGGTACCAAGTGAATACCTACCTAATATTCAACAATATATTGAAAATAACGCACGAGAAATGAATATGAATCCAAATAATAACAATCAAGTTTATACACCACCAACAATTCAAACACAACAGCAACTTCCAATTTTACCACCAAATGTTGGATATTTGAATATGCCTATTAATTATCCAATTAATTATCCACCGCCTAATTATCCTAATCAATTACAACAATACGGACCAGTTAATACTATGAAAAATAATAATGATTATAATAAATCAGTTCATTCTGCCATGGGAAAATAAAATATAAGACTGATTTGAGTATAAGTTCAAAAAAACAACAAAATTCTACGTATGGTCAATTTTTAAAAATATAAGTGATAATTGTTTTGTCTTTTAAATGCCTACTTTTTAAAAAAAAATTAAATACAGGCTGTTATTTAAGTTCTCCCCCCCTCCCCCATTTCGTTGTATTTAAAATTTTTTTTAATTTCCTTTTTTTTTTCTTTTGTACTACGGTAGAAAATTATTTTAATAATTTAAATTGTTAATAAGTTTAAAAATGCTAAAAAAAAAAAAAAAAAAAAAAAATACTATTTTTTCTTAAAATTGTGGACTTTCTATTTTATCTATGCAAAAATGTCCACCGATTATCTTTCTTTTTGAGCTTAAAAGTTGCTATTGACTAATAAAGGAACAACTGTTTTGAGGCTGACTCATGGATATATAAACAGGATAGGAAGCTATTGTTGAAAAAACGATCCCTTAATGATGTAATTCAAATTTTCGCCGCAACAATGCAAGAATACAAAATTACGTATAAAAGTGGCGCTGTAGTCTGCGTGTGAATTTTAAAATTCACACACAGACTACAGCGCCACTTACATTTTACATGTTGATTGTTGCGGTGAAAATTGGAAGTACATCAACAAGGGTTCGTTTTTAGTATAGGGCAATAACACAGGAGCTCACGAGCCTGGGCTGACTATAAGCAATTTTGCTCAAATCCGCTTCCGTTTCGACGTTCTGCGCATGCGTAGTTAGTAGAAACGGAAGCGGATGTGACCAAAATTGCTTATAGTCAGCCTCAAAACAGTTGTTCCTTTATTGGTCAATAATATCTGAAAGAAAGAGAAAACAAATCATCAGATTTCAAAGTGTTTAAATTTAAAATGGTATAAAGCAAGGTCCTTTTTACACAAAATTTATTGTTTTCATTTTTTTTTTCTTTATAAAATCGCCTATTTAATAAATGCTCAAATAAAAGTAAAACTTATACTTCCATATTTATCAGTATTTAAGATATCATAATCATATATTAAAGACAAAACAAACTTATCACTTATATAATCAATTTTCTTAACATAAAAATTTAATACTTAAAAACACATTAAAAATATATAATGTGTCTCAAATAATTAGACAATAAAAAAAATAAAATAAAAAAATAGCACTTTTTACCAATAGAACATCACGGGAAAAATGATCTTTATAATGCTTATAGTATTTAATTATAGGTAAAGACAGTAACAAAGATTAATATTACGACTTTTATTGTATTGGTGAAAATCTATGTAGTATTTTAACTTGGGATATGTTCCTAGTCATTGTGCTGGTCTACGTTCTTATAGCTTTAATTGTGTCGTGCTTTATAGAACGTGAACCGATATTTGGAGCATCTCCTATGACTCTACGTCATCAGCTTAGTTTCTATATTTCTGCCCTATGTAAAAAAATGTTCACTTAATTCTTTAATTCAATCCGCCATAACAATCTGGTAAATTAAAATCTGGTCGCGATGGTGACACCATGGCATGGCAAAAATTTGTGCAATGCCGTTAAGGGAACTATTTTTTTTCTCCCCCTTTGCACTAAGAGCTTCTTATTGTGTGTGTGTATGTATAATATCCATGTTCATCAGTTCAAATACTGTCCATTATTTTTAAAGCCAATCAGGTCTTGATACAGGGTCTAATAGGTAACTTTTAAGAACTTTTTTCTTTGTTTACTGTCTTTAATGTTAGCATATAAAGATATTTTTTTAAATACAATTTTTCGTACAAAATTTAATAAAAAATATATACATCATTTACATGATTAAAATAAAAAGGTAATGATAGCATCATACCAATAATAAAATGGCATATTGTCCATCTTGCCTAGAATGGTAACAACAAGGAAATAATGATCTAAAATAATTATTTGGCGAAAATATTTTTGCGTCGCCCTTTTTTTTTTTATTATTATATTATTATTTTTTTTCGTTTTCTTTCTTTACGTTATATTGTGTACAGTGCTTAACCTAGTTTATAATTCAAGTTAAATTTATTATTTATAATTATATTATTGACTTTAAATAAGACTTTAAAATAATGGGGCCAAAGTATCGAGTTGATTCCTATATGAAACATAAAATGGTTCCTGTTAATTTTTGTCGATATTTTTTTACTATTATTACTAGTTATTAAAATTAAAATTATTTAGATTATTATATATATTTTTTTAGTCAGTAAGTTTCAATATTACTTTAAAAATGAGAGTTTTCCTCCACCTACTTAGAGAAATTTGGATTAGAGACCTCTTTGCACATATTTGTGTTCAGTCACCATTGGTGTGGTAAAAGTATGGTTCAGTTTAAGAATACCTTATTTCATTTTTTTTTCCCATCAAGTTCTATGAATCAATGGACCACTTGCAATGAAAAAAGAAAAAAAAAACTATTTAAAATAAATTTAATCTTTCTTAAAGACGTAGAACACCTTGAACAAAAAAAGTTGTGTAATATCCTAACAAACCTGAAAATCAACTTTGATGTGGCCGGAGTCATTGATTTCTAATTTATTTTCAATTCACAAAATGCCTCAAGCAGTCATTGACGTCACAGCTCGCTTGTTTAACGCGCGCGTGGACCAGGCGAGCTGTGACGTCATTGACCACTCGTGCCATTTTGTGAATGGAAAATAAACTAGAAATCAATGACTCCAGACAAATCAAGGTTTATTTTCAGGTTTGTTAGGATATTACACAACTTTTTTGTTCAAGGTGTTCTTCACCTTGCATGTATTTCTCTTGGAAGAATCATTATCTTAAATGGTACAACAATTAAAAACCATCCATTGCAAGTATTCCATTAGGATCTAGAAACAAGGTTTGAAGTAGTAAACTAAAAATTTTTTGTACATAAAATGAGAAAATTAAGGTTTTTACCTATACTGGTCAATATTCTTATCACCGCATCAAGATGGTATCAAATATGAGTGACAGGTCAATTCTGTCAATTTTTTTTCTTCCTCCCACCATTATAATTTGACGTAAAATTACCTTTTTAAAAGGTGGAAAAAAGGTCATGTTTCGATAGTTTTGTCAAAATTATAATCAATCTGGCTTAATTTTGTATACATTTATTATTATTTTTTAAATCTCAGTACACTTATCCCATTTATGGAATGCACTACAGTCATTTTACTTTTAAATTGTAGTTTCTTGAGAGTGCATTTTATTTTATTTGTTTTGTTTTTTAGGGTAAATTGCGTTACAATTCAGTAAAAACTCTTGTTTAAAAGTAATATTGAATAATTATTATTATCATTTTTTGCGGTATTATTTACAATTCCTTTTTTTTTTTTTTTTTTTTTTTTTTTTAAATATAGATATAAGATAAATAAAAAAAAATATATGTGTTGTTGGAAAAAAATAAAATGTATAATTGTGTTGTCCTAGTAGATAAAAATAATTAGAAAAACAAGAAATTAAATTCAAGGTGTTTAAATGTATAATCAATCGTTGTGCTTTTTCTAATTAGGTATACTCTTGAATTTTATGCATATTATTTCTCCCTTGCCACATAAATGTTTAAATATGGTGTTTTTAAAGGTATAATATATGTTTGAAAAAGAAAAAAAAAAGTAAGTTATTGAGTAAGTACCAATAGTCAGCAAAATTCTAGTGATAAATTACTTGGGAGGGTGGTTAAAATAATGGTGTTTTGACTTGAGATTTAGCACTTTTGGACATGTTTTAGGACATTAATGAGGAAGACCACAAAAAAAAAAAAAAAAAAAAAAAAAAAAAAAAAAATCATGTTTTAGAAGAAAACTTTCTCCTGAGCGAGTTTCTAATTTTTGAGCTCATTAATTAACTTCAACTAATTTTTCAAAATGACATTATGGGCACAGGAAAGTTACCCATTTTTCAAAAAATACTTAATGAACTCAAAAATTAAAAATTTGCATATCTATAGATTCAGAGTCATGTCCTTTTTAAGAATATGCAGTAAAAATAACCTCTAATTTTTTTTTTATTCCTTATTATGGGTTACTACGTTCCTAACTTCTAGCTGAGGCTGTTGCCCATGTGCTCCAAAGTGTGACCCAACTCTTAAGATTGTGTCTCAAGTTGTGTGAACAAACACCTTTTTGGTACCTTTGGTACACCTTTGGCTCAAAATTTAAAACTACATTCAAATTAAATTCTTGGACCGATAAACTAGAATAGTAACTGTTCTACATATCAATGTAGTTACAAGCAATATGTGTAACTCGTTTTTTGTCATGCGAAGCAAAATGTCTATCTCATTATTTGTCACCCGTAACAATATGTGTATCTCATTTTTTGTCACGTGAAGCAATATGTGCAAGTCGAGCAACATCTCCATTACGTTCAGAAACAACTTACACATTTTGCTTAGCTTGACAAAATACGAGATAGACATTTTGCTTCGTGTGACAAAAAACAAGTTACACGTAAGCCTTGCAACAATATCGACATCGGTAGTTGTATATTTGAAACTACTTTCTATAATATTCATTTTAGAGCTTTAAATTTTTGGCATTAACTGTCATGATTCAACATTTTAAAGCCCTAAAATGATTAGAAATTATTTTAACATGTAATAACTACTAATTAAGATATTCCAATAATTACTACAAATAGAATACATTATCACATTCCAACTTTTTTTTTTTTTTTTTTTTTTAATACCATATATTATACTTTTTTATCATACCTAAATGTCAGTGTTTTGGTGTTTATAAATGTAGTAAAATTTATAAGTACACTGTAAAGATTGAAATTTTCAACAATTTAAAGTCTACTTTTTTTTTTTTTTTTTTTTTTTTAATGCAAAATTAAGGAAAATAAAACATTGTGGTAAGGTTGATAATTAAAAGAAAGGCATAGAAGAAAGTTGCAAAGGTATTCCTTAGTGAAAAAAGTCAAATAGTTTGCCAAAAATCTTGCTACATAGCACAGAGATAAACTTTTTTTTTATCTCTATGCTAGCGAATGTCTGTCAGAAGGTCCGCGGACAAAAGGCCCTGGCTGTGCGTACAAGTAAAGCATATCGGCGAGCGGCGCACAGGTAGGGTCTTTTGTCCGCGGGCCTTCTGTCTGTATACGGTGCTAGCAAGATTTTTCTCGAACTACGACTGTCTTTCACTATGGTAAGACCCTTGCTAGAACTCCTCTAATCTTTTCTTTTGTATTATCAAATAAACTTTGATGTTTTTTAAATAATAAATTTAATCTTTGTCAAGTGTACTAAAATTTATTTTCCTATTAAATTTAATTTGCAAAACAAAAGAGTATACTTTATATGTTATGTTTTCAAATTTATTTTTTGCTTTTAAAAATTAAAAACAATTTATTTTTTTCTTTATATAATATATATATATATATATTTGTGTATAAATAGTAAAATATTATTATTAAGCCTTGTAAAAAGTATATTACATAAAAAGTATTATTAATTATTTTTATTTATTTTTTTTCAGTTTGTTTTGTTTTTTTCCAGTATTTCTTTATTATTGTACTTAATTTTTCTTTTTTATCGAATTTCAGTATTTTGAATGGCTTTCAGAATTTTGTTCTTTTAAGATATTAATGCACTGATAAATACTATAATGGATGATGCCACTTGTAGTTTCTAGTTGTGTCATGCATTTTTCATTTGATCTCAAGATACTGTGACAATCCACAAATTGAGCTTAAGATTCTATGAACAGCATTTCACAGTTTATAGTTTTCAGTGCATTTTTCTTTTCTTTTTTAAATGACAAAAATTCTGTCAATATTCATTTGTGCCATATTAATACAAAAGGATCATTTATTTTTTTATCAACATATTCAGATGAAAAAAAGAAATTTTGCTCAAACTTGCATTTATATAGAAATCAAAATAATAAAATGTTTTTTTATCTGGGATGGCAAAAAAATAAAAATGGTCCTTTATTTAAATCTTAAGTCATTATTATTGTAATTCTTATTTTTTTTTTAAGGTTAAAATAGAGTGATATTAGTACTTAAAAGAAATTGTTGTATAGGCCTATATATTAAAAAAATTATATATTCTTTAAAATTCTAAAGTCAGACTTTATTTTATTACTACATTTTGATGTTTTGTAAAAAAAAAAATTTTTTGATCGTAGAGTAATTGCGACTTGAGCAATATGTGTTACTCAGTTTTTGTCACGTGAAGCGAAATGTCTATCTTGATATTTGTCATGCGTAGCATTAATATGTGTATTTTGTTTTTTGTCACGCGAAGCAATGTGTGCAAGTCGAGCGCCAATTATTTTGCTTAGCTTGACAAAAAACGAGATACACATACTGCTTGCAACAACATCAATATGTGATGGATAAATGCTTTGCTTAGCATAGAAAAAAATGTAGTTTGTCCCCCCCCCCCCCCCCCCCCTCCCTCCTTGAATCTTGTTCCTGGCTTCAGATTATTTCCATATCAATGCCTCCGCGTCCAAAGCGAGCATTTACACTTTCCAGATTTCTGACAAAACGACTATCTACACTTTCCGCTGCCGAGCATCTGCAATGTTAAGCTTATGACTGCTAGTCGAGTTACAACACTGCTCAGAAAGTGTAGATAGTCGTTTTGTCAGAAATCTGGAAAGTGTAGATGCTCGCTTTTGATGCGGAGGCATCGATATGTGTTTTCTATAAACTCAAAAGTTTATTATTATTTATGTTACAAAAAATACCTGACCTATTACTTCAGAAAACATGATAATTTTAATTTATAAGAAGTCCCTATTTTATGGATTAAACAGCTGTTAAATTTAAACTGAAAAACAAAATTTATTATTGCATTTATTTATTCAAATATGGTGACAAGCGCAATTAATGATTGGATGAAATCCTCTAGTAAGTATCAATGGTTTGTCTAAAATGTATTTTAAAATAAAGTCTTGTCTTTGCTTTTCTTACTTTTTAATATTTCTATATGAAAACTTTTATATTAACATTATAATAAGGTATCTCTTCTGGAAAAATAAGTAACAACAGTTTATGTAAAAATGTATTTTTCTTGCTTTCTTCTACTATATATATTTTTTTTGTCGTAACAAAATTCTTGCCTTTATAAACTATATCATAATTGCAAATTTGATTTAAAATATTAGTATAAAAATATATTTTGTCATTTTTTTTCTATTCAGTCTAGTCATATGAACCGTAATGTCATATTATTATTGGTTAATTTCGTTTTTCTTTTTTTTTTTTTTTTTTTTTTTTTGTTTTGTTTTGTTGTTGTAGCAAATTTAAAACAGTTACTGTACTTGAAACAAAATTTCTCATCACCGATAACTGTGAGATGGGACTGCCATATATATTAGCCCTCTTGCTCCATGATTTGGGGAGAGAAAAAAATGTGAAGCTGTCAACTTGGTTTACTATTTCTATTGTACTTTCATAAATGCAATAGTCATATTACAAGAAGTTGACTAGTTAACAATTTTTGTCCACAATTTTTGGGGCTACAGAAGGGTAAATGAGATAACCCTCAAGTCAAGTGTATGTATGATGGTCTCAATTTATCAGTTTTGTTTCAAGTACGTAAACCCTTTGATTTGTTTTAAACTCAAATTTGCACAAAGAATATCTATTTTAACCTAACAAAAAAAAAGTCTTATTACAATAATATATTTTTTTATGTACTGATATTCTATATTTTTAAGTTAAAAAATTTTTTTTCTGGAATTATTATTAAGAATTTACAAGGCATGAATCTAATTAGAAGATGGAAGCAGGAAGTTTGTATTTTTTTTTTTAAAATAAATTGAAGAAGGGAGAAAAATAAGTGTCAGAAATATGACATAAAAAATTGCGTTTAATTGTGCAATGACAAAAAATTAATACGTTTTTGTTGCTTTTTTTATACAACTAAAAAAAATAAATAGCAATAATTTTACTCCCTTTTTATAAAGTTGTGATTTTTGCAACCAATTTTCATTAAAAAAAATGTTATATAATTGTAAAAACTTTTGTAATAATATTTTTCTTGTTATTTATAAATGTAATATCATATGTTTCCATCTTTTAATTTTGGTTCTAAATAAATGTCCATGTTTTATTATAGTGTTTTAATTTTTATTTATTATTATGAAATATAAGGTGTTTCATGAATCATAATGATATTTGTTTATGGCTTTGATAATATGAGCAATCAAAATAATATTCACGTTTCTTTTTCTTTTTCTTTTTTTTTTTTTTTTTTTTTTTGGTACATGAAACACGTTATTGTTTTTCTATGGTTTATCCTGGTTTTTAACAAAAAATAATTATTGCTAGACATAAAATTATGTATAAGTTTCGTACCTTCAGAAACAAAGATTTTCTTCTACTTTGAAAACAATGAGTTAAATTTAAGAGTGTCAGTTATATATTTTGTGCAATTGAATTTTCTTTACAATACAGCATAGATATCAAGATAAAAAATTATTAAATTAGTGTTAACCATATTTTAAATAGGCTAAATGGGACACGGATTAAAGTAGACAGCATTAAATGCATACGTTTTCTTCAAAGCTATTTTTATTGTTTGTAACTTTCTTAAAAATCTTATATCTTTAAAGGCGTAGAACACCTTGAACAAAAAACTTATCCAATATCGTAACATACATGAGTATCAACGCTGATTTGGCAGGAGTCATTGATTTCTAGTTTATGTATTTTCCATTCACAAAATGGTTCGTGAGGGCTATAACGTTACAGCTTGCTTGTTGTACGAGCGAGTGGACCAGGCGAGCTGTGACATCAGAGTCCACATGCACCATTTTGTGAATAGAAAGTAAATTAGAAATAAATGACTCCGACCAAATCAATGTTGATTTTCAGGTATGTTAGGATATTAGACAAGTTTTTTGTTCAAAGTGTTCTACGCCTTTAATAATGAAGATATGAAGTCACTATTGATATTCAAACAGAAATGGATAAGAATTTGTGCTGAAGTTTATCAGATAAGCAGTGGGTATGAAAGGATAAATATTTAGGATTCAATCAAACTTATCTGAAAGAAAAGGATAGGAGAAACCAGCATAAGGGCCTTACTATATAGTAAAGAGAGTCCCATAGCTCGGTGAAAATCTTGCTAGCACAGATATAAAAACTATAACACATTGGAAATATCTCGGCAATAAACTCCAAGGGAGAAGGAGTGTGTTATCAGTCCTTACAGGCTTAAAGAGAAACTAATATGAATGATCATTTTTCAAAGATAAAATAATATTAATATTGTTACATAATTTATGTTCCAGACGTACCATATCAGTACTTGAGATACTTGGAACAGCTAACACAACATGCAAAGTTCAAAACATTGTTAGTGTGTTTGGTGAACCTGTAGCCTTTGTATGTTCTCTTCATAATGAAAATCTGAAAGATAATGAGTTGCTCTTGGAACGTCTTCATCAAGAATGTATAAGTTCAAAGACAATGGGATCTATCAGGTATATAGTAAAATAATATTTTATGATAAAATTTGACTGAAAAGGATATGAAAAACCAGCAAGAGCCTTACCAATGTCTCTCACATGTCTTCCAACTCCCAATGCTAGCGCGTGTAGTCCAATATGAAACGACGCTGGGCCAATAGTAGTGACATCTGGAACTAAAAGCTTTGTAAGCTTAACATTGTAGTTCAGGTGTCGCGTGCAGTGTCGCTAGTGTCACTGGACTACATAAAGTGCCTGGAGTTGGAAGACATGTGAGAGACATTGGAGCCTTACCATAGTGGAAAGAGTCCCATAGCTCGGTGAAAATCTTACTAGCTCAGAGATATAATGCTAACACTACTCCTCCAAGTGAAATGGAGTGTCTTTTGCGTTCATCAATACTTATAGACTCGGAGAGAATCATTCATAGTTTCTCTCTGAGTCTGTAAGGACTGATGAAGGCATTAAATACTTAATTTCACTTGTAGTTTATTGCTATCATTTTTTTATTTTATTATTATTATTATTATTATTATTATTTTAATCTCTGTGTTAGCAAGACTTTCACTACCCTATAGGACTCTTCACTATATGGTAAGGCACTTATTGGTTCTCCTACCCCTTTCAAATTTACCACGTACCTATTTGCAATGGCTTATTTTCCTTAATATCTCTTTTAATTTTTTACATCATATATGGTCTCGGAGTCTACAAACCCACTTCTTCCATTTTCAATAAAGGTGAGTTTTCTATAACTATCAGGTATGATATCACCTTTGTTGAAAATGGAAGAAGCAATTTTTGGAACTAGTAGACTCATATATCAACCACAATGTTTTTTTCCTCATTTTTTGTATGAAGTCATTATATAATAAAATTTGTAGTTAGCAAATGGGCACCATACGAAAAAATAAACACACAAATAAATTTAACATAAATTTAATGATAAATATTAAATTTTATTTTTGTATCCACAGTTTTGACCAAGGAGAGATGATAGCAGTATTACCTGAAGGTTCATCATCACATTGGTCCCGAGGTATCTTGGATGTAAAAGTAGACGAAGATGAGACGTGGCATGTCGTAGGTTGTGATACAGGCACGTCGATGAACGTCACTGCCTTTGACATGAAACCTATGTCTGGGGAGATGAAAAACATACCAAGATTCTCTGTGTATGCCAACGTGGTTGATATGACTGTTACACCAGTACAACTATGGGAGAACCATCTTAAGGTAGATATTTTGATTTATTTACTTTTTTTTTAAAGTGGTAGTCAACAATGGGTATTTTAATAGCGATCATCGTGTTATTAAACCTTCCAAAATCGTGGTCTTAAAAATTTAATTAATAATGCATCAAGAGCAATCGCCATTTAGCAACTTAGAACCTACGACACAGCTACAACTTGCTCTCACGCTAGCTTGGCGCGAGCAGAAGTTACTCTTATTTTTGCTTTCACAACTTGACATTATATTTTACGTATTTAAAATGTTTTTACAGCTTTATATATTATCATATGTATTTTAAGGAAAATAAACCATCGCGGTTAGGTATGATAAATTGAAAGAAAAGGATAGGAGAAAACCAGCAAGGGCCTTACCATAGTGAAGAGAGTCCCATAGTTCGGTGAAAATCTTGCTGTGCTAGCAAGATTTTCACCGAACTATGGGACTCTCTTCACTATGGTAAGGCCCTTTCTGGTTTTCTCCTATCTTTTTCTTTCAATTTATATATTATTATGTAGTAAACTAATTTATGCAGAGATGTGAGTAACTCCAGCTCACGCCAAGCTAGCGCGAGAGCAAGTTGTAGCTGCGAGGTAGGTTCTAAGTTGCTAAACGTAGGTTGCTCTCAGCGTAATAATTTAAAAAAAATTAGATCGCGATTTCGGGAGGATTAATAACACAATAATCACTATTAAAAAAGCCATTGTTGACTACCCCTTTACATGATAAATTTGAAAGAAAAGGATAGGAGAAAACCTAGAAAGGATCTTACTATATAGTGAAGAGCGTCCCATAGCTTGGTGAAAATCTTGCTAACAAAGAAATAAGAAACCAACACATATTGGCACTAAACTCCAAGAAAAGTGGTGTTTGTTTTTTCCTTTGTCAGTCCTTACAGATACGGAGAGAAACTATAAATGATCCCTGACTTTCTCATACCTTTTTTGTTCAAATTTATCGTACCTAACTATGTGGTGGTTTAGTTACCTTATTATTACAAATTGACTTTTGGGTATTTGAAAAATAAAGAAATATGATAGAAAAATACAGATTGATAGAATGGCAAATAATAATAATAATAAAAAAGGAGTAATTATTTTCTAGAAAATTATACCATTGCAGTTATTTGTAATAAATGAAAATGATCCAGAAAACCAGTGCAGGTCTTATCATAGTGATAAATGGTGGTTTGGTGAAAATCTTGCCAGCACAAAAGAAAGTAAAAAAAAAAAAAAAAAAAAAAAAAAAAAAAAAAAAAAAAAAAAGCTTATTATATTACGTATAAATTATTATCTCTATTCTAGCAAAATTTTCTCTAAACTAAAAGACTTATCATTGTAGAAAGGTCCTTCCAGGTTTCCTTTAGCCCTTTTTTTTTTTTTTTTTTTTTTTTTTTTAGTCTTTTTCTTTTAAGTTTAAACATGGGACGTTAAAATTTGATAGGGAGAAACCAAATGAGAGTGGGCGCCAGGCAGCAGCGTCAACTGAAAATCTCAAATGGCGATAGTGGTTTAAAAAAATATATATTTGAAAAATATATATATCATGCCATATATTGTCTCAAGCCGTTATGCACGGCCCTATGTACGCTAGGCGTGCAAGGCTATGAGCACTTTTATGCATGTTATGATTTTTTTTAACACTATAATATTTTCTTTCAGAATGGAAGTGAGTTGCAAGTAAGCAACATCATGCACTTACAAGGCAAAGAGAAAACACACACACTCGGCAGCATTATTGACGACAAGGGTCACCTGATTTGTATCATCGAGCTAAGTGACTGGTTACCATTACGTCCACGCTACATACCTCTGTGTGAACCTATGATATTACCAAATAAATGTGAAGTCACCATTCAGTCTTACTGTACTTCTAACTTGGTGTATGTCAGTCTCTTCAAAGATCTAGATGTTCTACAGGAGTTTCATGCTATACATGACTTTTTGTCATATCATTGTGATGCATTATGTAAGTACAGTATACAAATTTGATGTCAGTATTATCTCAAATAATAATAGTAAAATGTGAATTTGATACTTCGGCATACTTTTTCAACGGCACATCATCGTGGTTCTGCTATGCTGTCCTATGTTCATTTGACGTTTTTTTTTTTTTTTTTTTTTTTTTTTTTTTTTTTTTTTGTTGCAATGGATCAACCCCAAGTTTTAGATTTTTCCATTTCAGGTTATTTGCAGCAAAAAAAAAAAAAAAAAAAAAAAAAAAAGGACATTGAACATTATTGCTGACCATTGACAATATTATTCTAAAGGGATGTTTTTTTTTCCAACTCATTAATTTGATTTTTTTATTAGATTCTCTCTCTCTCTCTCTCTCTCATACAATTTGGCTTTAAATGCAGACTAATTATCATTACTACTAAGACTAATTAAAAATACAACAGAACCTAATTTCTTAATGTTATTGTGACAGGCCCTGCAATGACAGAACTACCAGAAGTTGGACAGATGGTAGGAGCACGCTCTAATATTGATGGCCAATACTACAGAGCTGTGGTCACAAGAATGATCTCTAAAGACTCGGTGCTTGTGTTCTTTGTGGACCATGGTAATAAAGAAGAGATTGTATTGGGAAATTTGTATCTACTGCCAGAGGACCTTGCAAAGGTAACAAATTAGCAAATAGGTTACGAAAGCTCTTACAGTGTCATTATTGACTTTGGTGCAAGGTGGGTGCTTCAGTAGCCAGTTATATAATCCTGTTGACATGCTGATTTCATTAAACTGGTTACTGAAGATTATAGCATCAATCAATATTGATTTTAATATGTAGGTACAAGTTATAAGCTCTTTGGTGGCCAGTTTCATAAAATCCTGATAAGTTAGGATAGGGTACTTTGCTTGTCAAAATTTACGTCGTCAAGGCTGGTTTATGAGCTAGCAGGGGAGGAGTTATTTGTAACGGAACTACAAGTGAAATTTAAATTGTTAAAAACAGATAATTACATTAAATTTGTTAAGGATAGATAAAGTAAAACTGAAGATATCAGCCTGGCCTTCTATAATACCCCTGCATCTAATAGTAATGGGTGGAAAGGCCCAAACTGTACAGACAGGCATGTTATTACCCGTTATGCGGTGCATGGTTTCCACCATGTAATCTGTCAGATAAAAGAATATCACGAGTGTAATGATAAATGTGTATGTTTGTTATGTGGTGGCATATGTACTAGGTACCACTTACTTCATTGTCCAACTCGGACCCTATCATTAAGTCAATATGCAAAAAATGTAGACTTATAGAGTGCAATGTAAATATATATGTATAAGTACACCTTGGTGTTTTATAAATAAAATAATAAAATCCTGATAAGGAAAAGCTAAGTTTCTTGAAGTTAAAAAACTTAATAAATCTTCTACATGGCTGTGATAAAAAAAAAGCAAAAGCAAAAAAACATTAGGCCTAAAAAAAAAAAAAAAAAAAAAAAAAAAAAAAAAAAAAAACGAAAAACGAAACGAAACGAAAAGTGAAGGGATGTCCTAAATTTGTTGAGAAATCTTGCTCATTGCTCTTGCAACGTTCTCCAACAGAAACCTTTTAAGATTCTCTTGTATATTGAGGCAAAAGTTATACAATTGTGTTTATTACGTTACACCAAACTATAGTAGATCATCTCTTTACTATAAAAATATAAAGAAAAAATTTGTTTGTTTGTTTGTTTGTTTTTTTTATTTTTTTTATTAGTTATAGTTTCCTCTATTGTTTCCTATTAATATTATAAAAATTATTAATAAATTTGACATTTCTATTTGTCAGGTCCAATGCCATGCTGTACTTGTATCTCTAGAAAATGTACCAGACAAACCTCTAAACATGCCATCACTTGACTATCTCAATAAACTTGTCAAGGAGAAGACAGAGTTGATGTTACAGTATGACAACAATGGAGAACATGTTACGTTGATTGAACTTGGTTCTGCTGTGAGTGTATGTACTCAGTTGAGAACTTGTCTTGAAGGTAGCTGGATCAAGAGTATCGATGTTTATAGTGATATACATACTGAAGATCTCATTCATAATTATAGTAAGTAAATGTATGATTGTGTGTTTATTGTAATCTGAGCCGCAGACATATTGTGGTATTTGACAAGCAACAGATCATGGGTTCAGATGGTTGGTATATTCAGGCCTTTTCAGAGGCCGTATTATGCATTAAAGGCATAGACAACATGAAAACATTAGCATTTGTATCACATAACACATAGGACTTACATAAATAACATTAATTGGTTTCAAAACCCAACTGTAGCGCCATAGCAGTGATCAGAAAATGTTGATTTATGCAACCCGCACAATATTTTTATACAGTACTAGAGTTTTTGCCTGTTTCTGACGCCATAAACAGAAATATTCACGCAAATGTCATACTTTTTTACAGTTTTTTTTATGCTCTCTTGTGGGGCCACATTTACATTCTGGTAAAAATTATCATCAGTTTTGTAGATCCCATTTTGTGTTAAGAACATGTTGTTTCATGTTTTCTATGCCTTTAAGTGTGCTCTCGTGTTCTCCTCACATTGATGCCTGTGTATATGTCAGTATGTCAAAGGTTAAATGGCAGGAGAGGTGTTAAGGCTGGACAGGTCTATTCATATCTCCTGACAGTGGTGGTTGTGGCCCACTCCCAGTCAGAGATATCTTTGGGACAGTTCGCCAATCCACCTCATCTCATTCATTTCTATCAAATCACACCTTTTTGGGTTTATCCTGTTGGGTGGTATAGAACTCATTTATATACTTATTAAAAATATAATAATAAGCTCACCCTTTATAAAAATTCGAACATAGGTACTAAAGAACTTGCTAAAGTACACACTATTTTGCAATTTATAAACGCGTCTCATATTTAATTTGGGCAGGGTTCCGGAATTTTCTCTCATGCAAGGTGTCCCTGTCAATTAATAGCTCAATTTCCCATACCCCATTTTTCTAATCTATCAATGTGTTATTCTATTATTGTATCAACTTTTAATTATTTAAAAAAAATAATAATAATACATATAGAACCTAATTAAAAATTTGTGTAATCTCTATGTTGACAGAAAAAGGATATGAGACATTGGATTCGTTGATGGAGACTCACTTACCAGTTGGTCAACAAATGAGACTTGTTTGTTTACAATGGCTTGGAAATCATGTGATAGCTTGTTGTCGTGCTTATCATCCGTTACTTCGTTATGTTGCTGTCACTCTCACTGATCTCATCTCAAAGTACATTGAGCAATGTGATGCTAAGATGTATGTGCCTTGTCATTTGGAGTTGTGTCTGGCACAATTTTCAAAAGGTATGTGAAATTTTATGATACAATTTTATTCCATCTCTTTCCAAATTCCATATCTTCCAACTATGTAAAAATTAAAAATATAACGAGGAAGGTGAATTGAAAATTTTTTTGTTGAGTTTATGATATTTTTGAAAAGAGCTAGCTCTTTTAAAGCTTTAAAAAATTTTGAGGCGGTATTTTTTCTTAGGACGATTGGAGCATGTGGAGTATTTTTAATTTATTTTTGAAAATCAGCCTAGAAAGCCTGTGACGTCATCAGTCCGCTTTTTTCTCTGCAAATACTAATTGTTCAAGGTTCAGTAACCAGTTTAATGAAATCAGCTCGTCCTCAGGATTTCAAAAAACTGGCTCTTGAACCTTTTACGGTCAACACTTCCTGAAATAAATGCCCGATTGATGATGTCACAGGCTTTTTAGGTTGATTTTCAAAAATTAATTTAAAATACTTCCCATGCTCCAATAGTTTTAAGAAAAAAATAGCGCCTCAAAATTTGTTAACGCTCTTTTTAAAAATGTTATAAAAAGTGGGGGTTAAAAAGAATTCACCTTCCTCATTGGTTGAAATTTCTCCTATAAATTAAAACTCATAATTGACTAATAGAGGAACAACTGTTATAAGGCCGACTATAAGCGATTTTGCTCACATCCGCTTCCGTTTCGACGTTCTACGAATGCGTAGTAAGTTGAAACTGAAGTGTATGTGACCGAAATGGCTCATAGTTGGCTTCAAAACAGCTGTTCCTTTATTAGTCATTAAGGTAGTCCATTATTTTATTGTTATATTTCTGTGCTTTGTATTTGCTGGCAGATGACAAATGGTATCGTGCTCTGGCAACCTCTATCTCTCTGACGGACTGTGAGATAAGCTACGTAGACTACTGCAATGTTGAGATCTTACCATTCTCAAGAGTGAGGAAAATGCCTGCAGACTTTGCAGAGGCACCAATCTTAGCCACCGTCACGTCCTTGGCAGGTAAGATAATTACATCAGCAAAAAATAATACAGAAAATAATCATCATGATCATGATGATTGTGAGAAAAATGTATGCCAGAATGTAATTTAAAGTGCTAACATCACTTAATTGGGATATGCTCCTGGTAATTAAAATAATAATAAATAAACAAAAGTTACTAGTTACCAGTTAACTCAAAACGCAGACGTCCGTTCAGTCTACAAAAAAAAAAAAAAAAAAAAAAAAAAAAAAAAAATCATTACATTATGTGATACTCATGTTCATAAACATAAAACATACCAAAGAATGATATATTAAAAAATCCTTATTTATATTAACATATAAATGTTTAGAAATTAAAAATAAATGCATTGAAAGAAAAATAGGAAAACAAATTAAAAAGTAATAAAACAAAAAGATTTTCTAATTAACTAAATCAAATTATTAATTAGGCCTAAATTAGATAATCTTTGCCTTTTATTACTTTTCTAATCAGCGTGAGCTAGCTCAACTAATCGTTCTACTATTTTCTTTCAATGAATTTATATCTTTCATTTTTTAACATTTATATCTAACTGCAGTGCTTTCCCCCCACCCTCAAACATGTTTGTATAATAATAATACGTAATTCTTTATTGGGTTTTGAAATGGTACATAGAGAAAAAAAAAATTCAAATAAATTATTATTTATTTATTAAACACCAAGGTGTACTTATACATATTTATATACATATTTATATAGGTCTACATTTTTGCATATTGACTTAATTCACATAAATGAAAATAATAATAAGTACTGTATTACTGTATTATTATACCCAACTGGGGTGAGAAAAAGGCAAATGCCTATACACAAAGTGATCTCACACCAAAAAATTATTAATTTTTAATAATTATGTATTAATTTAATTTCTTTTGTTGACAGGTCTAAAAGATTCCGACTTCCCAAACCCTATTTTATCTAAAAGAATCGTACAACTCTTGGGTAGCAATATGACATTTGAAGGTATCGTCATATCAAAACAAACAGAAAATTCAAACTCAGTTCTATACATACCTAGACTCTTAACTACATTAATTAAAGAACAATTGATTCCTGAATATCGTTTAGATCAGATTAAAACCAAATTAAAAACAGTAAACCAATCCGAAGGTGATGCATTACCTAAATATTTAGATACATTACAGATCTTACAACCTAAGAAATTTGATGATATGATGAAACATCATCTTAAAGCACCAAAATCTGATTTAATTGATTTAGATTTTGAAGTATCACCATTCGTTAATGGACTTCCTATTAATAATGATACTATGGCTACAATGGATTTGCTATCTAGTCCTATTACAGCAGAAACTTTTGATTTTAGCTTAGAAAATTTAAAATCTCAACAGAAAAATGAAACTCCAGTAAAGAAAACCAAGGAAAAATCTACTTCTGATGGTACCAAGTCTAAAAGAAGTAAAGAAAAATCAGAGAAAAGGAAATCAAAAGATTTACAAGAAGATCGTAGTAACGTCTTAGCTCAAGCGTTGGGTATAAAAAATCAGACTCAAACTGAAAATCAGCTCAAATCTGAAAAATCAGAATGCAGTACTCCTTGTAAATTAAATGAAAATGAAATTAAAAAAGAAAGCTGGAGTACAATTTTAAGTCAAGAAATAGTTTTAGAAAATCCGGTTCAATCTAAAATTCAAGAAAATCCTGAACCAAAAATGTTGAGTTCCGATGCTATCAAAAAGTCTACAAAAACTGAAAAAGTACAAAATAAACCTGAAAGTTGGTCTCAAATTTTATCTGGACTTTCTCTAGAAATGCAGCCAAGTGGATCACAAATCAAACCACCTGAAGTAATAAAAAAGAAAAAGGAAGTAAAAAAGTCTGAAAATCGTGGTGAAGAAATCGATGAAGAAAAAAAAATTCTAGTAGAAATGGTAGCTTTACAAGCTAAATTAGCAACAATTCAATTAAAAAAGATGGAGAATACTGTACAATTAAATGGAGAAAAGGAAAAGAAAAGTGGAAGTCAAGATGAAAAAAAGAAAAAGAGATATGAAACTCCTGAAGAAAGGAAAGAAAGGAAGAGAAGAGAAAGACATGAGAAAAAGAAAGAAACTACTTCTGATGGAGAATCAGTTGAAGAGAAGAATATGAGGAAGAAAGAGACAAGTGAAGTAAAGAAAACTGAAACTACTGAAGGTGAATCTTCAGGTCAAGCTGAAGAAAGGAAGAAGAAGAGGAAAGAAAAAGATGCTGATAAGAAAAAGAAAGTTTTTAAGGTTAATGGACAAGTTGATCTACTGAGTGGTTAAAATTTGCACGTAAAAAAAAAAAAAAAAAAAAAAAAAAAAAAAACAGTTAATTTAATTTTATGAAATTATGCGAGTCTAAAAATATAAATATTTTTAGATTTTGGCACATAAAAGCACATTTTCATGTAATTGTGAAAAGTACTTATTTTTTTCCCCATTGCGATTCTTCATATTATTTTTGTTTTTTCTTCCAGATTTTTTACATTCCTTCCACTATTTTTGAAACCACTTTTTAAATACGTAGCAAATACATTAGTAATGTAACTACTTCCATTAAGTATTGACTGGTAATTTGTGGTGCTCTTTAAAAAAAAATTTAAAAAATTCACAAATTAATATAATAATTAATATAGTAATTAATATAATAATTAAAGGGGAGCACAAAATCTAAAAAAATATATGAATAATAAAAATTAAATTATACACATTTTGGTGTGTAAAATAGTAAAATATTTGTTATGCTCTAGGAAATAAATTTTAAATGGCTGCTACATGATCTGACTAAAAAAAAATATATCTCAAAATCTAGAATTATAACTTCTTCTTTTTTTCTATGTGTTAGTACAATCATTTTTATTATTTTATGAATATTCTCATTTTATATTTTTAATTTGTGACACAGTTTTTAATTATCATTTACTCATTACATTTTTCATTTATAAGAGAGGAAAGAATAATTCCAAATCAGAAATCAAATACTTTATTTGATTATGTAGGATTACACTGCTAAAAAAAAATAAAAAAAAAAAAAAAAAAAGGTCACACTGTAACAATGTGTAGTTGAATATTAAACCCTCTTAAAACCATGAAACTTGAATAAAAAACTATTAAACATTATAAGGTTATGTTATGTTGCACTCTATAAGCCGCGTTCTTTGTATTCTGGAGTGCACTTTTTTTTTTGTATAATGTATAAGATTAGTTATTTTTCATGGCAAGATGAACAAAGGGTTTACAGACAAAGGTACAAACAAGTTTTATTTTTTATTATTATCATTGATAGCAGCTAAAAAGCAGTTATGCATAAATATATTAAGTTGAAATTTTAATTGTGTCAAGCTTGAATTTTGATTTTTTTTTTTTTTTCATTTTCTTTCCCCCCCCCCTTTTTTTTTTTTTTTTTTTTTTTTTTTACACTGAAATATTCCGTGTATCCAATATGATTATTTTAACTGTGCTAGAAAGATTTTTCATTGAACTACAGGGCATGTTTTCACTATGATAAAGCCCTTCCTCTATTCTATTCTTTTCAAAGTGCTTATTTTGCATACCTTAAAATAGCGGCCGTATAATACAACTTTCATATTTTTAGCATTTGCAGGTAATTTTTATGCTTCGATCCACAATAAATAATGATCAGATTTCCATCAGTAATCTACCTAAAAAAAAAATGAAATTAATGAAAATTCAAGCTTGAGAATAAGTAATTATATATAGGCCTATATATAATATAAAAAAAAAAAACAAAAAAAAAAAAAAACAAAAAAACAAACAAACAAACAAACAAAACTAAAAATGATTTATTATTTAATGGAGTTGCTGAATTTTAGCATATTTGTTTGATGTCTTAAATTTTGTATTTTAAAGAGTATTATTAAAATGACATTCCATATCATAATTATTTTGTAGCTTTAATGAGAGAGGTTGGCTAATTATTCGCTTTGTAAATTTTGGGAGTGAGCCCATGATATATTAGTGTCTTTATTTTATGTAGCAAATAGGCCATGATGTAGCTAACGATCATATTAAATCAAATATAATTTTGTGTTCAAACAAAATTGATTTATTATTCTCTCTTTGCGTTTATTTTACTTGTGTTTTGTTCCTTTTTTTTATATAAGGAGTCATTCTATAAGGAAACGAGAAAAAAAATTAGTAGCGAGTTTTTTTTTTTTTTTTTTTTTTAAGGGGCGTAGGGATGAAAACTTATTGTAATAGTGTTGTTCGTAAATCCTGTTTTCTTGCACCAAAAAAAAGCGCATTACATTTAAATAACCATATGGTGGATCTGTCATTTTAGTAGCAGAAAACAGAGTTTATGAACAGGATTAATAGCTACACAAATAGATGACTCTTTTTATGTTTCTATACGTATAATTTTATTTGTTTATTTTTTTTTAAATGTAATCATGGATATGTCGTAATGTAACAAGTTTAAAATATTTTAGTTTCCATTTTTACGTTTTATTATTTGTGTAAAAAAATTGTTTCATTTTAATTCAATGTGCCTTTTAAAAATTCAAATGTGCCATTTATAACATATGACAGGGTAATTAAACTTAATTAATACTTATAAAGTAAAATCCAATATAATAATATCTCATACTTTTTAAGATATGGTATCATGTAATACTTAAATATTATGTTCACATGTTACAATATTTTTAATGTGCAATAAATAAATAAATATTTAAAAAATAATAATAATAAATAAAAAAATAAATATTGCATATTAAAAATATTGCACTGTGCAGATAAATAATTTTTAAGTACGCGGATAAAAATATAAATACGTAATAATTATGCTAGCTTATTTTCAGCACAATTTGTTCAATACAGCATAATCTATGCTCTATATATGCTATTATACAACATCATAAAGCATAATTATTTATTCTGTTTTAGCATCATTAATGTTATAATTACATAAATGTGGCATAAATTACGTAATTTATTCTTTCCGTGATGCCATTCGTGAATTTCAGCACCAACTAGAGAAAGAAGCTTGAATATTTTGCGTATGTGTATAATTAAAAAAAAAATGTATTAAATAACAAATCAATAAAATTGATGAATAAAAATATTAGTTTAATAAATTTATTCACTATCACTCTCTTCATATATCCCCAAATTTGTGTTCAAAATATCTATAAATTCAAAAATATGCACAAATAAAATAAGTGAAATATATAATAAAATATTAAAAGTCAACAAAACTTACAAAGTAAAAAAAAAAAAAAAAAAAAAAAAAAAAAAAAACTGCCTTTTGTATACTCTTACTGAAGTGTCTTCAATTTTTCAACACGCCCAATTTTTAATCCTATAACTTTTTTAACAATTATTTCATAATAAATTAAAACTAGTTGTTACAATGAAGCTACAAGAACAGAATTGGAAAAATATATATTTTTTTTCAACATTTTGCTGTTACAATATTGTTACAATTATAAAATAATCAATAATAAAAAAAATCTTTAGAATATGATGTTTAATAAAAAAATTTTTCTTATCGCTGTTGATTTTAATTTTTCAATGCCGTAATTCTCAAGTAATAATCCAGTATTGTAAGCTATTTTCAAAAATTTCTATATAATAATCAGGTCTCTAATTATGTCCTTACTTTATTTTTGTTATTAAACCAATAATTACTTTTGGTAACAGCGCAAATTTTGGTAATGTAGTGATCTATACGCGCATCGTAGACCGTTGCCAAATTTTATTAATTTATTCATCCACATACTACAAGCCATTTATATGTGAAATACATGATTAGTTACGCTCAAATAAGTTAACATAGGATATATTAATTACATTTTTTAGATGTTAAAATGCTATATACTGAATATAATTTTAAATTAACATTAATATTACGAAATCATATATTATATCTTCATAATTTATTATTACTATGATTTTGTTATTTCAATTTTTATTTTCTTGTTTCTTGCTAAAAATTATTATAATTTTGAATAAATTAGAATCGTAGAAAAAAAAATAGCATTTATATTTTGGTTGAAACCTTTTATGCAGAATACACTCAAACTCATGGATTACGCCTCTTGGTCTGGTGTTACGAAGCTGCCTAAGATTTCAAGCGTTTTACTAAAAAGTACTATATATATTCATTCATACACCGCAGTGTAATTTTTAAATTTATTTTGTATAAGCTACATAAAAAATAATGTGAAATAAAAATATTGTAAGGTGTTGGTTTTCAAATAAAACCTGTATATTTTCTTATTATTTTTTTAATTTTTGCAAAATATTATTAACGTTTATATGCGCATCATTTTTATGATAGCGAGCTTTAGACTGATTATAAGGGAATATAACGATTTTTTTAAGGAAAATGTTGGTTAATTAGTCACTAATTATTAAATATTGTCGCAAATAAAATTATCTGAAACTAAACTATACCTTTGCAGATATTTCAATTTTTTATACTTCTCGACGTTTCATTGATTTTACCATGAGGTGCATATTATGTAGGGAAAAAAAAAAAAAAAAAAAAAAAAAAAAAAAAAGGAGTATTCTTTTGGATTTTTTTTTTGTACTTACGAACTGTGTATTTTTTAACAACGTATATTACGCCATGATATTACGTAATAATTAATAACTTACATAAGTTCAAAATTATGTTTTTTTTTTTTTTTTTTGTTTTTTTTTGTATTTGTATTTTATTATTATAGTCCAATGCACAATAATGCATTTTTTTATATTTTCTCATCAATTTTTTAAAATTAATACTATTATGTAAGATTAGATTTATTTTATAAAATAGATAATTATAATAAATAATTTTTTGTCTTCACATAAAAAAACTTTAATTATAATTTAAATTATGTAATATATTTTTTGCGCATACTAGTTTAATATGAAAGGTATATCAAAGTAACCCATATAGCTAAGCAGTTGTAAATTGTTCGTATTTTTTGTTATAATGCGGCATATCGAATTTTTGTTTTTGCAAAATATTAAATAGTGTACGCACCATATAATAGATAAAGATTAAAATATAAATAAAACAAAATTATTTAAAAAGAGAGCATAATATACAATACGTTATTTTATTTAGATATAATTTTTAAATGCTTAAATATATACTTTTTTTGAACATACATCCGTAAAAAAAAATTCATTGTTTTATTTATAATATTGATTGCTATATTATGTAAATATTAAACATTCATGTATTTTAATAAACTGAAAATTATACGACAATAATGTTTTATAACGCGCCTGCAGGATTTACTAGTTATGCAACTTGTTCAGCACTTATGTTGTTGCGGTTACATACATTCCAGGCATTAATTGCAAATATTTATTTAAGCTTCAATAAAGTATTTTTCTTTGACTATAAATGTTGAACTAGATTTATATTTATACACATAATTCGTAAAATATGTAGCACAGAAAAATATACATTTTATATAATTTGTGTATTATATGTACGTGTTGTGCGTGTTATTTTCTTTATATTACTTATTGCGTTTGAACATTTAAAATAATTAAACACTGCAAGTAAAATAATTGATTTTTTTATTACATTATGTTATTTTGTTCAAAAAAAAAAAAAAAAAAAAAAGGAGTTACAGGATATATCCATGGTTACAGGCTTAATAATGAATAATAATAAAAAAAAAATCTATACTCAAATAATAGTAATTAATAATTATAATAATATATGATTTTAAAATAATTATTTGTAACATCTTAATAAATTGACAGAAAAATAATTTTCCAACTAATTGTCAAGTATTTTAGTTAATGACGCTGAAATGAATGATTTATGAAACCTTTCTCGACAATTAAACTTGGCACGATTGTGCGTTTTCATTTTCTACTCGGTCTGAATATTGACGAATTCTCTTGCGCCACAAACTTTTTATACGCAAAGTGATTTCAACAACAAAATGCCGTCAAAACACGCACTATAATTTTTAACTCTGAAACCAATTAAACAAGCACTAATTAGCATCAAAACATTAGAATCAAATTAATTATTTAATATTTGAAATATTTTAACTTGCAGATCCAAACATAGCTCAAGAAATATCTAAAAATAACTAATAATAGTAAATTTTTTGTCTAAAAATAGATTGTTTAAATTTAGCCCGCTTGTTGCATTTTAAATTTCGTCATTCATCTGAAAAATACCGCACCGCAGCAAAAGCAGCAAGTTGGCGCATCGCCTGTGTTGTGTAAAGTCGTGCAAATTTCGTTGTTAAAATGTCGTGGCAGGTAAATACACAGAAATATTTAAGTTAAACATATAAATTATACATTAAATGATAGCTTATTAATCAAAGATTATTTTTATATATTAATATTATTATTAGCAAACACATTTTGCCGCATTGAAGTTGTTGAAATGCGCATGTGTCGGCTAGCGTGGTAAGCGATCTAAAAAAATGATCATGATGGCTGTTCAGGTATTATTATTATGTCATAATAATTTGAATTCTTGTGATTATTTGCATTAATTATAATTTTAAATAAAAATATCAGTTTCATTTATAATATTGTAGTTATTATTTTGGTATTCTTAGTTTTATTACATTTCTAAATGTCAATTTGATATTAAATGTCAAATTCGGCAATGTCATCAAATTCTTTTCTACAACATATTTTTATATTACATTGCTTTATTTGCATGCGTTGCTATGTTTAACTTTACAGTATATCTTCAGTTAGTTTTAAAGCACGGTTCTAGAATACATAGACGTTATCTTAAAAGGAAAATATTTCTGTCATAGCAAAAATGACGGACATAATGAAAACAAAAGCGTTTCGGTAACTGCATTTTTATGCATATTTCTATTTTATGCACATTATAATATATTAGCATAAAATTTGTTATAAATTTGGATTATTTGTGTATGTATTAAATGTTGGTTTTACTTAAAATAAGAGTTTTATCTTAATATTTAACTAAAATATAGAAAAACTTAGAAACCAGTAAAATTAGGATATTTTTACTGTCAAAATACCGGTATATTTGATTCTCACAATTCACAATAGTTTCATTTCACCGGCATAAAAGCATACATTTTTTCATCGATTTTTCGGTATGTATATCTTTTCAGTGTATGAGGCATGAATGTGGGAAATGTTAAAAACCGGAAATAAAATAAAAAAGTCCAATGAAATTATGAAATATATTGTCAATATAATGAGCTTTCTTTTTTTGTTAAAATGTATATATATTTTTTTATTTATATAAAATTGGTTAATGGTGGTTTATTTCATTCAAAAAATTGTAAATATTAGTACCCAAGCTCCATAAAAACACAATATTTTTATTATATAATATTTTTAATTTTAAAGTTTATTTTATTCAACTTAAAATTATTATAAATATATTATTACCGGTATATTTGATTTATTATGCATATAATTTTTTTATGCACCTTGTTTATTTCATCCATAAAATGGTCGTATTTTTTTTTTATCATTTAGTTATTATAATAATTTGTGTGTTAGTAAAATGTCTCCTGAAAAAGAAATGCATTATGTACACAAACAAAAATAAATTTGTACATAATAATTATGCTAGCTCTTCATCAGCACAATTAGTTTAATACAACATAATTTATACTATAATTTATATTCCAAAATATAAATATTATGTTGTACAGCATATTATAGTTATTTATTCTGTTCTAATTTAGCATAATTTATTCTATTGACTAGTAAAGGAACAACTGTTTTGAGGCCGACTATAAGCGATTTCAGTCACATCCGCTTCCGTTTCTCTTTACTACGCATGCGCAGTAAAGAGAAACGGAAGCGGATGTGAGCAAAATTGGTTATAGTCGGCTTCAAAACAGTTGTTCCTTTATCAGTCAATAGTGACATAAATGCAGCATAAATTACGTAATTCATTCTTTTCGTTTATTCTTCGTAATTTTATTCATAAGCATGGGACAGGACAAAATTGAAAATAATTAACTTCATTAATTATACTTAATTTGCACCCACTATGTTTTAATTTTAATTAATGCATTTTTGTTATGTTATGTTTTTAGGGTTTGAACGAAGAGAGCAATCCCCGTACTTTGTAAGTATCAACGAAATGAATGTACAGGTTCTAACGTACAAATCTTTAGTCAATGAACTTAAAGAAAATTCTATTTGATGCTTAAAAAAAATCAAATCAAAATCAATATAGAAGAAAAGATTTGCATGTTAATAGTTGTACATATTTCTTATTTATTTAATTTTGTATACACCTACAGTACTTATATATATTTCAGTTCTTAATTATGTTAAATGTAGTTTTATCTATCCCCACAGTATTGAACTGTTTGATATTTGGTACGTTTCAATTTTTTTTTAGAATATCGTTGTTGCGAACACTATGTATAACTCGTTTTTTGTCACTTGAACCAAAGTGTCTTTCTCGTTATTTGTCACGTGTAGCAATATGTGTATCTTGTTTTTTGTCAAGCTAAGCAAAACGTGTAAGTCATTTCCAAACGTAATGAAGATGGCGCTCGACTTACACATATTGCTTTGTGTGACAAAAATCGAGTTACACATATTGCTTAGCGTGACATATTAAGATAGACATTTTGCTTTGAGTGACAAAGAACAAGTTACACATATTGCTCACAACAATATTGATATATATTTTTAATAACATTGTGTTCATATTTAAATAAGTAATAATTCATTTGTCAATATCTCCTCCTGAAGTAGCATGTTAAGCCGTATTCACACGATGCAATAGTTTCAATATGCAATAAATTTGATTGTATTTAATTTCCATTAAAAATCATTAAATTTCCATGTATCAGGATGAAATTGAAAATGAGGGGTGAAATTGAAATCCAATCACAAATCTGCTTTCAAATTGCTCTGTGTCTATTGAGATAGGGAAAAGTGAAAGCTCGCACTTGATTGGAGTTTCAATTTCACCCTGGTTGACTAATTAAATTTATTGCTCTGTGTGAATAGGCGTGCAACCAAATCTTAATAAAAACATTAGATATCTAAAAGACCGACAATTAATATTTATAATTAAGTATTAATCGTGATTATATAATTCCAGGTACGTGGGTAATCTGGACAATACTGTGTCGGAGGACTTGATTTGTGCTTTGTTTTCTCAAATGGGCTCCGTGAAAGGTTGCAAGATCATTCGTGAGGTGAGTCTTAGAATATCCAACATCTCAACCCTTAATGAGATCTAATCTTCTTTTTTTACAGCATTTATATATAAAATTGAGATTTTATGTATACTTTGCAATAGCATAAAATCTAAATTTTCTGTATACAAAATTGTAGTATTATAGAAATTATTTTATGTGTAATGTGAGATTTATAGTACCATTCTCAATCATAAGTTGTTTTTTTATGACATAAACATATTGAGTAATTGGGACTCTTGCGCTCTACATTTTTGAGTTTTAAAAGGCAGTGACGTCGTAGCTAAAATTTTAAACATCCCTTGCAGCATGTATACCATTACGTTACATAACGTTCAATCATAGCCAGGATAACTACAGTTGCATTGTTGCCAACAGAAATGACAGTTGGAAAGAAAAAAAAATGCCAGCAAATTACAGTAGTCATGTTATCTCCAAAGTGCAGCTACTTTTGGAAATTACAGTGACTGATTGCATAGTTTGTTTTCATTATATATAACAAAACATTCAATCTTTATCGAACCTTCAACAGAATGTAATACTTGCCTATAAAATATTTTATATATTCAAATTGAGTATCATCGTTCTAGTTGTATCGGGCAGCTGAAAAATCTTTTATTTGATGTGTCTCGTTATTATTTTTAAACACAAACGGCTTAATTAGTTTGTTTATTTATTTTACAGATAATTAAGTGCATAGAAATTTACTACAGATTGGCTTAATTATGAGCTAATTTTGAAATCATTTAAGGAATTTTTAACAAGTTTCAAATCTGCTCTAAGATCCGAAAGAAATATTATTTTGTATTATGGTTTAGGAATTGATTATATTATATTTATTATTATTTATTAATACTTGACTTTACATTAAGTTGTAACCATAGTATATTACTCTTGAAGCTATAATTATTTATGCACTAAATTTTATGATACTTTTTATGAGTTCAGTTTAAATAACTTATTTCGTGTTTAAGGTAAGGAAGGTTTTGCTAGTTATTTATTATTTAAGGAACTCATTTTTGTTTATACAGCAAATTCTTTGATCAATTCTGCTTTGAATATTGATTACCAATATATCTGAATTTTCAGCTAAATTTTTAGTAGCATTTTTTTTTTCCCATTACCTTTTGATTTAAATTTCCCGTGTTCTGTGAATTTATTATAAATGTCGCTGTAATCAGAGGAAAGGTAATTTAAAATAAATATCAGGAAGTACTTTTTTGTGTGTAAAAGTATGATATAAATATTTTTGTGATAGAGGTTCCATGAATTTTTTTTTTTACAGTTGATTGTGTTATCTTCCATAACCAAATAATTAATGAATATCAGTTTGAGTCAAGTTCTCTCTCTTGGTGCATTAATAATTTGTTTAGTTGTACGAAGCTCTTATTTATTTCCACTAATTATAGCCAATTTCTGCATAAAGATTTATTAAATCAAATAATGCAACCATGTGATAAAATAATAAAGCAAAGAATTGTTTTAATAGCCATAGTAATTAATATTGCATAAAATAGTCCTGGAATTCGTCAATGTAAATTTTGCCCCCCCCCCCCCCCCCCCCCCGAGAAAGAGAGAGAGAGAGAGAGAGAGAGAGAGTGAGAGAGAAAAGGTTTTATATGTAATTTTTTAACGAACATAAATTTGCCATTACAATAAAAATCCTTTGATGGCATATTGGAAATATTTTTTTCCAAAATAGCTAAGGTGACTTTGAACACCCAATTATCTCTTTCTTGGATCCTCATTTTAGAAATTTGAAGAATCTTACTATTGTTCAAATTTGTTTTTTGATCTTAATAGCATGTTTCAACTTTTTGAAATGAGTGCCCAAAGTAGAGAAAAATGGGTGTTCAAAGTCACCCCGGGCATTCAAAGTCACACCAGTTTGACTGTACTTAAATATCAGAATATTAAAAATAATAGGCCTATTTATTTCAGTAGCTTATGTTTTGAATTTAATCGTGATTGATTATGAATCAATATTATTGTAACTAAAGTGATACTGATAACTAAATCAATTTATGAAATATTATTAAAATTATATTTTCATTTCCATGAAACAATTTATTCCAACATGACATTATATTAAAAGTTTCAGCCTTGACAAAAATATACATACTTTTATCATCTCTCTTATCTAGCTTCCTGTATGTGATAAATGGAGAGCCCCTCTTGTTTTTTTGTGAATGATAACATTATTATTTCCAATACATGAAATAAAAGTTTTTGTTGTATAGGGCCTACCTAAATTATATATAGGCCTATATATAAAAAAAAATATATATATATCAGTTTTTCTAAAAATCATATTTTATGATAGTATTATTTGAGGAAAATTTATCATCACTGTAATAAGCATTTATAATTCAAAATGAAATTTAAAATATTTTTAACTTTTGAATTGATATACTGGTATCATCTGTATTATTCGTATCAAAATAGTTTTCATTTAAAAAATTAGTCCTTGGGAATGATCTCAACTTTTTTATTTTGTCATTGTGCTATCATTAAATGAATTAAAGCTTATATTTTTTGTACTGCTAAAGAAATAGCAACAGTTGACCAAAATATATTTTAGGCAGTTAAACATTATAATTTGCTGTAGAAAATTAAAAGGTTAGCTCAGTTGAGCAGCCATTTTCTGGAAAAAAAAAAATAATTAAAAACACAGTATAGGCTAAATGGCATAAAAAGGTCATGTTTTATTTCTAGTCAACTGGGGTGACTTTGAACACTCAATAATCTCTGTCTTGGGGCCTCATTTTAGAAATTTGAAGCATCTTACTATTGTTCAAATTTGTTTTTGATCTTACTGACATGTTTCAAAATTTTGAAATGAGTGCCCTAATTACAGATAAATGAGTGTTCAAAGTCACCCCGGGCATTCAAAGTCACTCCGGGCATTCAAAGTCACTCCGGTTGACTATTTTTATTATTAAACAAAATCGGGTACTTCTAGATAAAAAAAAAAACTAATTTTTACTTAGTTTTGTCATAATTCTCCATTGATATAATTTCAAAAGTTTCCTCTGATTTATTAGTGACAAATAGTCTTGGTGACAATTTACACTTTTTTCACTTGAAAGTAGACAAAAACTGAACTTACTTTAAAATTATAATTAACTTGCGAATCTTGTGGGAATAACTTTAATTCCCTAGGTATTGAAAGTTCATCATATTCTGATATCATATAAAAAAGTTACTATGCAGTTAAAATATAATACAGAACGCTTTATGCCCCAAAACTCATTGACGTAATATCCTCTCTACTTAATTCTTCATTTCCATATATCACTGCAAAACAATTGGTTTAATTTCGTGATAATATATTGAATTTCTTATACTGTAGAATACAGTACCTTGATTTTTCAAATTTAATAAACTGCAGATTTAACTGAACATTTTACAAAATCTCAGGTTTTCTGTACATACCGGTACTTATACAGCAAAATTTATTATATTGCTTTATAGAAATATGCATTTATATGGATCATCATATTGACTAAATCTCCGTATGTATGCATTGTATTTCAGTTATAGCTTGTTCACGCAAAGCAGTATTCAAACTTTGCCTGGTTTTAAATAATTACATGCAACATTGCACATTAAAAATATGGTACCATGTAAACATGTCTTAAAGCAATAGAATAGCTTTTTAGGTCACAGTACAAGATGTCCCAATTTAATGACAGATAGTTGTAAACAAAAAAATAATAAACTGTATGCTTGCCATATGTGTATGTATGATTGTGTATATATGTTACAATTTGTTTATGATTTTACAGCAAAAAGCCGTGCAGTGGCAAAAAATAACTGTGCCGCGTTCGTTCGTTCGTTACTCTCTATCTTGCTTGGTATATCATAGGGAGCAGTGAGTTCTCTTATTGTTTGTTTATTTTTTATATATGTCAATCATCATTTCAGCTCAAAATTATTATTATTTTATGGTTGGTATAAATATGATAGGAGGGATCTCAAATTTATAAATTTGTTGGTGGACATGGACTAATGAAATAATGTACTTTCTAAATAATAAACAATAATAACTAACTTGATAAATAAATAGACTATAAACACATATAAATGGAATGGGTGAAATACACCTTAGAGTAAGCTGATGGGAACGCTGAATGAAAGAGAAAATATTTTCTTACGCAGACCAATATTACATCCATAGAAACTAGGGTACTTGTTCTTGTTATATTCTGGATAATTATTTTTAGTTTTGGTCTGGATTAGAAGGGATTTTCTCTCACAGGAGGTCTTTGTAAGCTACCCTTTCTCCAATCATTCCATTGCTTTCTTTCTGTAAAATATTTTTATTTTTAAAGTATTTATCTCAATGTTAATTCTCTCTTCAACAATGGTTAAGTATTAAAATTATAAATGTAAAATGATCACAGCTTAATTTAGTTTATAAGGATAAAATACAGTCAGCTGCATTGCTGGAAACTTTTGCCAGGACACAAATACTGGTATCCTCATGGGTTTAAAATGCTTACAAAAAAAAAAAAAATAAATAAAAATAATAATAAAATAAAATAAAAGCTCTTAATTTTAAATAATTTATTTTTTTCAGCATTATTTTGCAATTACACAGGCAAGTTTATTGGTACAATGTAAATTTGAGATTCTTCTATTATATATTTCAGATTACTTTCCATCACTCAGTTTTTTAAACCCTTTCATTTGAAAGCAGGGTCTCTTTTTGAGTAACCCTAATTCTACAAATAAGTGTACTTCTGTAAATAAGTTATATAAATAATTTAATTACATATTTTAATCCCATAAATGTTATTTTTAATGTTGCATAGTGTTCTAAATATTTTATCATTTGAATTCTTTTAACTCGTTTATTTCATGATTTTATTGAAAACCTCATTACTATTTCAGTTTTATAACAAACTGTATTCATTTTCTTTTCTAACTTATTTTTCACTTCTTATTCATGATATTTACATCATGTTCAACTTCAGAAGCATTTTTTCTCCCATCATCTTACTTTTTCTCATTTTCCATACATTTTTGAGCTGAATTGATAATACCTTAAACTCAAAATTCCTAGTTTTTTTCCTTCTCTTAATAACACCAAAAAGTTTCACTACCAATGTCTGTTTTTAGTTTCAATATTTTTGTTTTTACATTAATACTTTTAAAATGATTTTCTCCAAAATTTAAATTTGTTTTTTAACATGAAGGTCCAAAGACATTGCATATTCTGAGAGCACAATTGTTTCTACATTATTATATTTTTTCAGTACAGTCAACCGGGGTGAAATTGAAAGTGCGGGGTAAAATTGAAACTCCAATCATGTGCAAGCTTTCACTTTTCCCTATCTCGCTAGACACAGCACTTTTAAAGCAGCTCTGTGATTGGCTTTCAATTTCACCCCGCACTTTCAATTTCACCCCAGTTGACTGTAATTTTACTATTGTCCGATAAAAAGTTACTATTATAACGTGTCTGTTTATCCACATTTTTAATGCACTAACAAAACCAAAAAATGTTGGTAATATTGACACATTATATTGCAGTTTGTGTAACGTTAAAAAAATGATTTTTTTTCCAATACCATAAAAATTTAAAATAATAATTTATTAAAAACGCTTGTTCATTCAGAATATGCAATGCAAAACATTCATGCTAAAACCCAATTTTTATACTAATTATCATAATAACAAATAATCAAACTTTCAAACGGTTTTTTATCATTTTCTTTTTATTATTCTAAAAATAAATCGTAAATAGAAATTAATATATATTTTCTATTTCCTATAGAGAGTTGGTGACGCCAAAATAAAATATATAAAACACACTCCTTCTTCTTTCTGATTGGATGAGAACCAATGGTTTTTCCCCCCTCTCAATATGAGGAGTCTTCAATGCAATGAACAAAAAAAATTTCAAGAGGTCCATATACAGGTGTGTACACTTTTTCTCCTTGTTTGCATGTACACGAAAAAAAGAAAAAAAATATACACAGAAAACAAAAAGTTATATTGTTCTAAATGTTAGAAATAATAACAAATTTAATAATAAGATTTTTTAATTTAAAAATTAATCATTAAGTTATTATAGGTAAATGAAATAGATTATATATATATTTTTTTAGTAACCAAACCCAATGTTTATTGAATTTTTTTTAATTGTCGTTCGTTGATTCAAGTCAAAACCAGTAGAATTTTATGTTTTAAGTTTTTGTTATCAAGTTTAGAATTCCTAGCTAATTTAGCTTCGCTGTCTTATGTTTGTGTGTAAATCTTAAACTATTTTGAATTTAAAATAATAAATTTTCACTACTTTGCGGAGAAAATACTGTGGATGCTGTGAGCATTACATGAGTAGCTATGAGTCATAAACATGACTCGTTACAAATTTAAATATTCCTTTTTATCATTAGTTTTTTTTTTTTTTAGCATATTCAAGCATTTATATTTTAAGGCCTATATTTTATCAAGTTTTGTTTAGTCATTATAATTTAGGTATGCAAAACTCAAATTCAAACAAAAGGCTTAAAGAAATTGTAAACCATTTCCGTTTAATATATAAAAGGAAAAATAGGAACACCAAGAAGCATCTTACCATGATGATGTGTATAGCTAGGTGAAGATTTTGATGGTATTCAATCAACATGATTTACATAAGATATTTCTGATGTTTTGAGGGTAACAACCCTCTTCCTTGCTTGCTTAGTCAGTTGTTTTTGTCATTAATATCTAGCTATAAACATCAGCGTGGTAGTGTGCTTGTTAGATTTCATCTTCGCTTCTTCAATATTATAATAAGTATAGGTTTTATTGAAAATAAATAATGTAAAATGATATTTGATTTCACACGCACTTGCAAGATGCAGGAACAGGTATATTTCAATTTTAAGTTTGACTAGTAGTATTTTTTACAATGGTCAGTTACATGTTTAAGGTAGTAAAGATCAGTTTTACATACATAGTAATAGGTTACAAATACTCCTGTGGTATGTGTCTAATGGTTTTGACTTTAAAAATAATTCGTAAGACAAGAGGTAAAATTTGTAGAGAAATTTCTTAATGTTTATCTGGACATCAATAGTCCCCATTTTTCAGTATTTTTTTTTTAGAGTACAAAATAATATTTTATACGATATTTACATACTCTCTTTTATTATTTTTGCCATCGCTTAATAATTAAAAGAAAGATATACATATAGAAGAAAGTAGTAAGGGCCTTAGCATAATGAAGTAATGTGCTTTAGTAGATGAAACTTTTTGCTAGCACAGAAATAATAATGGTTTATTATTATTGGGTGGTATTTAAACTGGTAACTCAGCATTCAAGATAATATGCTGTGTATGAATTGGCCATAACGTGGTGGTCAGCATTTGCTGGCGGCTTAATATAAAAATTGGCCACTGAAATTGGTCTCATTTTCAATCAAACCCCTCCTTTGAACCCTTATACCTATGGTGCCAACTGGCCCCTGAAGATTCAATCCAAACTTGCTGTGAATCATTCCTAAGCTTAACAAGCTAAGTCAATGACCATTGACCCACACTGTTTACCAATGCCAGGCCACCAGTAAAAAATACTGCCCAATGGCATAACATTGCACTTACTATCACTTCATTATGTTAAACCCCTTGCAGTTCATCTTTAATTCAATCTACTTAAGTTCCTGTAAGTAAAAAGAAAATTCTCTACTTATTAAGTTAAAAAAACATTGGGTCGGTAATTCATCATTATTTTTTAATACTACGATAGAAATAAACAAAAAAGAAATGGTGTTTTTCACCAACAGCTGGGGCAGCTTTCAACTTGTCATCTATCTCCCTACTGTACTCTCGCACCAAGTGAGCTTGTTTGTGTGTGTTGATGATGATGATGCAGATATCCAATCCCAAGTTGTCTATTAATTATATCGTCGTGGTAGCGGATTAAGTGATAACCTTCGGTGGATGAAGAAAAACCCTTAGAGACACGGGAACTTAGGGCTTTTTACCAACGATGGTTATCAATTCATTTTGAACCTCTTGTCACTATCATGACGATATAATCATAACATAAAAAAACAAAAGGTATAAACACCATTTTTTATTATTCTATTTTTTATTATTCTATGTGAAAAAAAAATTAAGAAAAAAAATATTGTTGGTACATTTTTTTGTTCATAATTGTCAAGTAAAGTGGTATTGGTTGTTGATTTTGTGTAAGTTTTAGGAAGGATGATAGGTGCTCTTTTAGCAAATGTTGCAATAGTCTTACCTGCATTTAATACACTTGTAAGTATTAGTTTTGTAGGTAATTATATAGGAAATGCAATTTTTAAATTCGTAGCAGGAGAGGGTAAAATTGTCATTCAAGAAATCATATTAAAGCTACTTTTCAACCTAACATTTCTAGTATACCTTTTCAAATGTGAATTTGCACCCAATCTCGATAGATTTAAGAGAAAAGGATAGGAGAAACCAGGAAGGACCCTACTGTAGTGAAGAGAGTCGCACAGCTCGGTGAAAATCTTGCTAGCACAGAAATAAAACACAAACATATTGGATAGCTTTCGGTACTAAACTCCAAGAGAAATAGAGAGTGTTTTACATTCATTAGTCCTTATAGACTCGGAGAGAAACTGTGATTGATTCTTAATTCTTGAATGAACCTTTGATCTCATAAGCTTTTCCACGTAAAGCTTAAAATTTAAGATTTATTAATATGTGCATTAAAAGTAATAATAGGCAATTTATAATTTAGTAAGTTTAATTTGATATGTTAGCTCTTACTTAATGGACCACTTGCAATAAAATGTTTTTAATTGTTGCAGCAAGTAAGTGAAAACGATTTTTACATAAGAAATGCATTAAGAATTATTCAAATTATTTTAAAAAGTTCGTTCATTGCAAGTGGTCAATTAAAAAAAAATTACACTTTTTAGCGCACACTTAGACCTTTTTCTTTGCAAAATTTACATTTTTAGGAAGGTTGAATAATTTTTATAACTCTACTATTCTGAATTACGTATGCTACAATACCAGTATGATATAGTTAGTCTGCGACACATGTTTTATTTTGTCTTTCACCTATAAATCATTCAAAGGAATAGAATGTAGCAAACCAGTCAGGTCCTATTTCAGAGAACGTCACCGTGCTAGCACGCAAATAGCTTTAGTATTACTTTTTACATCATAAAAATCTGTTAAAACTTACACAAACATTATAAACTAACTGATTTTAAGATCTCAAGAACAAAAAAATAAAATGTACTAACATATTTTTTTAACTTTAAAAAAATAAAGGTATAATATTAACTAGTACCAAAGACGCTAGGATTGGACCCCTCAAAATAATACTGCATTTAAAAAAACAAAAACAAAAAAGATATAAAAATATACCAAAGAAAAAAGGGTAACGGTTTTTTATTACTATTATTACTTACTATTTATAATATATGTGCCATGAGCTGTAGTCGTTAAAAATGGGTAAGAACAACTTTTTTTATTACTCTTATATATATATAAAACATACTATTTTTTTTTTAATTGTGCCAAAAAAAAAAAAACAATATACATTTTAAAATCAATAAATATTAATTTATTAGTTTTATTTATTATTTATATAATTACAAGGAGAAAAAAGTGTACATAATCTGCCAAAAATAATTTTAGAATTATTAAGTTTCAATTTATTATTATTATTATTTTCAAAGAAAAAGCATGAAAATTTAATGTTGATTATTATTATTAAAATGGCAGATTTGTATTTGAATTGCAAATTACAGGATAAAATAAAAACTTAATAATTCTAATATTAAATAAAGGCTTCTTGTTTTTTTAAGTTGTATGCATATTAATTAATTAATAATAATTATTAAAGAAAAAAGAAACTAACCATAATATTTTCATATTAAGTAAGAAAATATTTTTTGGTTGTTTTTCTTTTTCTTTTAATTTCTCTTTTTTTCAAAAAAACAACAACAAACAATGGCTATTTGAATGCTATTTTTTTTTTCTTACTATCTCTACTTCTCTCTCTATTTTTTTTATATGTTTTTTTATTACTCAAAAAATAAATGTTAATACAGATTTTTTGCTCATTTATTGAATACTCCTCTATCACTAACTAAAACCTTTCTACTTGTCTACTTTTTTTTTAATGGACAACAAAGGGTTCAATTTTTATAATGAATCAAAATCAATTCAAAATTTTTTCAATTAAAATTTTACATGAAAAAAAAAAAAAAAAAAAATGCCCACAAATTTTATTTTTATAGTATGATTGCTTTTGTGATATTCATATTACTTCAAGACATTTTATCTAAAGTCACTAAGGTTATAAATGCCTCAACTACAGTTGTAGATGGGACATTTATCATTTTTTATAACGGATGAAACATTTTGAAGTGATGCATTGAAATTGTCATGCTAATGATCATACCTTAAAATTAAACTATTGTTGACATTTTATATTATTTCTTAAAGACTATTTCACACTCTGCCATGAAATGAATTACATTAAAACTAAGCATTGAATCACAATATTTGTACGATAAATTTGATTGCATGAAATTGGTATGGTTTTAAAGTGGAGTTTGCATGTGATCAAATTTATTGCACAGAGTGATGATACATTTTTATATCAACATAAATTTATGACTCAGTGTGAACTAGTCTTTATTAAAGTATTGATTTAATTACCAATCTTTGTTGTCTATTGTTGGCTTCTTTGTAGTACAGCTTCTCTATCCTAGATTTTTTTTTTTAATTTTTTTTTAATAATTTGATTTTTTTTTTTCAACGTGTGTGTTGGTGTGCTTTTTTTATATTTAAAAAAAAAGGTCCTCAAAATTTTGGCGTCTTCACTTCTCTAAAAATTTGGTAAGAAATTTAATGTTTTTTATTTGGTTTGATTATATTATTATTATCATAAAAAAAAAAAAAAAAAAAAAAAAATGACCACAAAAATTGATAAAAAAAAAAAAAAAAAAAAGTCCCATGAGAAATAATTGTAAGTAAAAATTTTATATTTTTTATTATATTTTTATTTAGACTAGATATTAATAATATTTTTTACATGTGTTAATGTAATTAAAATAATAAATGCTCCAAATTTATGCAACTTTAAGTTTTTGTTTTTAATGCTAAGAATTAACACATGTAAAATTATTATTACAAAAAAAAAAAAAAAAAAAAAAAAATTGGTAAGTGAAACTTTTATTTATCTTATTTGGTGTTATTTGGTGTTGTACTTTTTTTGATTTTGTTTTTCAAAAATATTTTGTACTTCATAATATTGACATATTTAAAAAGTAACAATAAAAAAAAAAAAAAAAAAAAAAAAAACGGTCAGTTATTATTATTTTCATTTTATTTACGAGTGATTTTTTTTTGGGACGCCACTTTAACTTTATTGCTTAAAATTAAAATGGAAAGTATATTTTTACTTAAATATTAATGAATTCATTTGTTTGAAATGTTGAACTCATTATTAAAGTTTTAAGTTTGTTTGATGGAATAATGTAATGTGATTTTTTTAATTTTTGTGATTGTATAAACAGTAGAATTCATTAGTTCATCTCTGTGTTACAGTTTGAGATAACATTAAGTATTTCTCCTTTTTGCACTAGTGTAGTTAATAATGATGTTTGTAAACCCTGTTTTTTCGTGCCCCGAACCACAAAAAAAAAATGACGGTCACCCAATGCTTATTAAATGGCATTGCGCATTTTTTTGAGCAAGGGAACAGGGTTTAGTGTGGCGCTTAGTTTTCTACAATTTAAATGCAAAATGGGGTTTATTGTAAGAAAAAAAAAAAAAAAAAAGGTTTACGTATTGCAACTTTTTAACCAGACCAGCAAAGGGGCATATTTTTTTTTTTTTTTTTTTTTTTTTTTTTTTAATTTTAAATCTAACATCATAAGATCAAGGAGCTCCTTATGGAAGCCACAGCCTCATGTTTAGGGCCTACCCACAATACAGCAATTTAGAGTACATTAAGCCAGGAAAGTACACAAATTGGTGCATTGCAGGGCAGCCTTAAACGTAAGTGTTTCACTTCTCTGTTAAGGGTTAGATCGTATCATTGAGATGAATTTCTGTATTGTACTGTATTGAGACTGTAAATTTGTTGTAAATTAATAGCATAGATTTCATTAAAATGGGTTCATTAATATATTAATAAAATTTCCAGGGAATATATATAAAAAAAAAAAAGTGTGAATGAGAGAGTGCATATTGTATGTATGAAAATAAAACAAATGTACAAAAAAGTATCCTGAATTCCTTTGAAAATTCCTTATCTCGATGTTTTATTTACTATTTTTGTTAACTACTATAATGGTTTTACGAGGAGAAAAACTTTTTTTTTATGGTAATAGATAAAATTTCGTGTGCAGTTAAAATGTGTTAATAATTATATTAAATATTATTTATACTTGAGAAGTTTTACGCTTATGTAATTCAAATTGTTCTTTTTCAATTTCTAAATATATATATTTTTTTATACTTTGAAGTTGCTTGATTCTACAAATTTTTTTACATAGCTTCTTTTTCAATAATTTTAATATTTGATTTCATAAATAAAAATGCATTTCGTTTTCAATTTTTTTTATTGAAAACACGCAAAAGTGTGTATAAAAAAAACTGGCCTTAGAGCAGTAATTAATCAAGTCTTTAAAAAAACAAACAGCCCGGTAATGCTAAAATGATTGTTTTCCCTCGTCTTTTCTCGCGCTACCTGTGATTGGCTCGCGCACACCACCGGTAAGCTCTATTATCCCCTAGTAAAATAAGATTGTTACTGTCATTATTATTTTTTCTGTATATCTAAAGAAATTTAATAACAATAAAAAATACAGCTTGCATTCCTAATTTAATGATCAAATAATATACTTAAAAAAAAAAAGGAGAGAAAGTAAAATCAACCTTGACCAAGAAAAATTAGAAGAAGAAAAAAAAGGAAGAATATAGAAGATCGGAGTAAAAAGACACGTGTTGCGGTAAGATGTTAAAATATTAGTACACGTGGTGTATCGTGACGAGACTACGTTAATTTATTTTTCCTTGAAGTTTTCTTCTTCTCGGAACACGATGACTTCGCCCTATAGGTATTTGTTTTTTTTATTATTACTGAAGTGTTTCTTGACATGTAATTGATTATATTTAAAGATTATGTTGTATGTTTTACCTTTATTTTTTTGATGCATCTAATTTTTCATTGTTAAATATATAGCTTGAAGGTTTGTAGGTATTAAAATAATTATTTAAAAAATAGTTTTTTTTTTTTTTTTTTTTTTTTTTTTTTTTTTTAATATCGAAAGATATAACGTTAAAATTCTACTACTTTACGTATATTGAAAATTTTCCTTTTTAAGGTATATATTTTTTTTATTGCCTTTGACGTGTTAGAAATTTTAATTTTTTAGGTGGATTTTGAATAAAAATATAGGTATTAAAATGCCAGTACAGTAGAGTTATAAAGAATGACAAACAGGTTTCGTATTTTGCATTATGTAATAACTTCAGAAAATATTGTATGAAGCATTAATATAACAAATTAAATACTTAATATATTTTCTTGAGTATAAAAAGTAAAATTTATGATCGAGTCAATAAATTAGTGGGTGGTTGCTTGATTGATAAAAGCTTGCGCTAGAACACTAAACGTGAGCAGTAACCCTTTCCATATAGTATTGGAATTTGCGATTTGCCTCCGATTTTTTAAAAAAATAGATAATTATTATAAGGTATTGGTAAATTTTATATGTAGGTTTAAATAGTTGTTTGATCTTTATACTCAAATCAGAGGAGAGGAAAATAAAATTGCAAAAATTACATGTAATTCTGTGTTAAATTAAATGCAAAAAATTATTTGTATCCTATATAATATATAATATGCATAAATATGCATATTATGCTGGGCCATAGACATGCGCAGCTCGCAATATCAAGCAACCACCTTACGGAAACTAGATTGACATTTTTTAAAAATATATATTTGAACGCTTTATACATTTAATTTTCTGTTATAAGTATAATGGTGACGATAAAGTGCGTAAAAAAAAAAAATAATAAAAAATAAATTCTAATCAGTTAATCACCGATACTATCGTTTAAATGAGTTTTATGTCCGAACTAGAACTGACCACTGGATGACTTCCGGTTTACATGAGGTATAAGCCGGTAAGACCCTCCCTTTTTTCAATGTAATATTTAAATGCTGTGTTTAATAAAAATTATCTTTAAGATGCACCGACTATGATGGAAATTGTTTCATCTAAATTCTAAATAAATTACCAATAAAGACTTAATTACTTTTCTGTCATGATGGATCATGGTTTGATTTTATGGTTTACATTTTTTGATTGACATTGAATTGATAGATTATTTTTTGTTAACAGACCGGGTCATTTAATGTGTATACCTTTTAATTATTTTTATTTTTGAAGTAGGCTTTCCAGTCATGAATTTCTGATGTGTTAATTATTGTTTAGTTTTAATTATTTTTTTATTTATTATTTTTTTAAATGGGAAACATTTTTGATTTTGCTTCAATTATTTTGTCTAGCTTTTAACAGGCTAACTTTTTCGTAATACAAATTAAACGGATAATTATGAAGCTTTTTTTAAACTTTTGGTTTAATTTAAAATTTAATTTGAATTATCATGACGATATAATCATAACATAAAAAAACAAAAGGTATAAACACCATTTTTTATTATTCTATGTGAAAAAAAAAAATTAAGAAAAAAAATATTGTTGGTACATTTTTTTGTTCATAGTTGTCAAGTAAAGTGGTATTGGTTGTTGATTTTGTGTTAAGTTTTAATGATAGGTGCTCTTTTAGCAAATGTTGCAATTGTCTTATCTGCATTTAATACACTTACTTATAAGTATTAGTTTTGTAGGTAATTATATAGGAAATGCAATTTTTAAATTCGTATTAAGTTGATTTTCAAATTTTGAAATCAAGTATGTTTATAATATTTTTTTTTGAAATTTGATTCTGGGGCTCATTGTTTATGAATTGCAGTTAAATTAACATAATTTCAAAAATTGAACAATTTTAAATAATTTCAAAGCTGATCTAATAGATCTATTTTAAAAAATTACGGTTGATATGTCGAATGAAATAATTCTAATAACAAAATAAATAAGTATAAAAAATTAAAAAAAAAGAAAAAAAGAAAAAAAAATCAAAATTTTTTACTGTATTTTTTAATTTGTTTTAAAAGTGGCAAAATAATAATAGTTAATTATTAATATCTGGAAAAAAAATTATTAATAATTTAAATAATAGTGCTATACAGAACCACAATAAAGTACTACGTATATCTATTATTAAACATTATGACATGATTTTTTGGGCTTGCACCAACAAAAATTAAAGAACCGCGCACTAGGTCATATTAAAACTAATAATTAACATTCCATCAAGCTGATGCGATCATATTGTCTTAATATTTTAAAGAAAATAATATACCTATAATGACAAATTTAGGTATCTTCATCATGTTATTATTCCGTAGTGTTATCTTGTATGGTGTGTGTGTGTGCTAAATTTTTTAATAGCCTCTCTTTAAGTCGTTTGACCTGAAGAGCCAAAATATTTTTTGTTAACCTGTCCAATATAACCGTGACCTTGAACTTAAAATGACCTACAGAAGGAAAAATATAAATATGATAATTTGTACAAAACAGGTGTAAAGAAAACACAAATAATATTGTGTAGAAATTTTTAATATTTTTTTACGGTTAAATTGTTTCTTGTTATGCTTCAAAAATGTAATTATTTTTGGAAAAATAACAGTTTTCATTAAAACGTATTTATTGAAGTTTTTGATGCGTATACTCTTTAAGGGAGTAGGGTACCGACCTTATAGCTCACAAACTAGAAGTATTTTGAGTCTAAATTTGGTGTCATTGTGTAGCTAAGGGTCACACCTAGCCGTGGTAAAAAAAAAAGACCGCCCCGAAAAAAAGAAAAAAATTCCTTTACTCCCAAGTTATGAAAAGTTCATGACAGTTTACTCTTTAAGCTAAATATGTTGCAAGCAGAGCATTTATACCATTGTCAAAATAATATGAGTTATAATTTAAACCGGAAGCACCCCCTTTTCTCGGATTCTAAGCAATTTATAGGAATAACATTTAATACTAACTTATAAACTTCAATATTACATTAATCACTTATAAAATTTTGGTGTTTATATGGGAAAAATTGTTTGAGAAAAATGGGCGCATCTGGTTGTAAAACTAAGCTTGTTTTGGCCAGGGTGATTTTTTCTTTTTTTAGTGTTGCTTGTTAGCATTTTCAATATACAATTTTTTATATTTATTTAAGTTAAACCTATAAAATCGCGAAGGTTAGAAGACGTGAAAAAAAAAAAAATCTAAATTAAAGTACGATCCTGACGCAATTACCGTCAAACGTGTTTATGAAATCTTTATTATTATTTTTATATCCTATACTGAACTAATAAAACTAAGGTGAACTTGAAAATCCAGGGTATACGATTAGAGGCTAAATGGTGACATCAAAACTAGCTCTCTATAGTGAATATGTCTCAATGTGACATTAATTAAAAAAATCAACATTTTTCTATTTATAAATAACCCGTTAAAAACCACTAGACTAGACTGCCATTATATAAGATCAAAGAGGAAAGAGTAATTTATTTGTTATAATGAGTATAAATTAATACAGATTCACGATAAAAAAAAAATACATATATATTAATCTATTTCATACAAATGCTATAAATACTCTAAGAATCAATAAAAACAAAGTATTATACTCTTGATTTTTCATGTACAATCCTTTGTATAAAGTAGCAAAAATTCAATATACAGAAATTTACTTTCACGACTTAAAAATTAAAAATTACATCGCCAAAAAGAAACGTGAGAAAAATTAAAAAATAAAAAGTGCTGATTTTTCTTTCTACTTTATACACGATTTTCTTAAATTCACATTCTATCACGTATGATGAAGGTTATTTCTTATTTTCTATAGTGAACTATGGACCATAAAAAAATATATGTAATCGATCATCGTAACTTCGATTATTTTATATATGTAATTTTAATATTATTTTATTCAAGTATCATATGTATCGATTATTATAAAAACAAAATTAAGTAGAATAAGGCATTAATTGTAGGACATGATAATTTTGCGAAAAAAATGAAGAGTAAATTTGTCGTGACTTATGACCAATAAAAAACAAAATGAAATTTCTTTTTCTTTTTTAAGTATGTAATGAAAGGTTTAAATTGTAATTTTACGTGATTTTAATATGTAGGTATTGAGTTTTTATGTTTGATATTTTATGTTATTATATTAATATTTTTTACAACATTTTGTAACTGATCTTATAAATCAATATTATAGTTCTATAATACTGGACTTGTATAACTGGACTTGATTTTTTTACGAAGTTTATTCACTACAGTCCCACATCTGTCTAGGGAAAATGCTTTACACAATATATATATATATATATATATATATATATATATATATATATATATATATATTTAAAATTCCAAATGTGCATGCCCGATAAAAAAAATGTCACTGACGCAGCGGCACTAAGCATGTACACTCACGACCTCCGTAAACTTAACATCATTACATAAAAAAAAAAAAAAAAAAAAAAAATGGAATTTGCATACACATTCATAATGACTGAAGTTTTTTTCTGTTTTGTTTTTTTCCTATTTACATTTTATGTACATTTATGCATGTAATTTCATTTTACTTTAATAATTCACGAAGACTTACAATTTAGAAGTACACTGTATATTATATTATGTACTATTAATCTCTATCATGTATTTACTATAGAAATTAATATACAGTTCAATTTGTGTTTTTGTAAATTGAATTAAATCTTTCAACGAAATGTCGTTGGTATAAGTATAAAAAATTAAACCTCAATCTTAGACTGCGTGTACTATGTAATTCTCTTCCGCTGTGTCCGACCCTTTTGTAAATTCTATGCATTTATATTAAGCATTATACGCGCTAAAATCTCCATATATGTAAATTAAATAATCACTATTAAAAAAAAAAAAAAAAAAAAAAAAAAGGCTTTGTTATTACAATAATGCTAATTATTGTCATTGTGTTGGGCAATATACTGTAGAGTTAAATTACAATTATTTTATCTCACATTTTTTAAAAACAAAAATTTTCGTCCTGAGCAAGACGTTCAGCATATAATTTATTAATGATAAAATTGTGTAATAAGAGTACGGTCGAAAATTTTAACTAAATTGTATACATTTATATAGGTTAACAGTATAAATATATTGCTATTTTTTTAAAATTATAATTCTTCTTGTCATTTTCTTTAAGATTTTGATTACGAGTTATGTTTCAAATGAAACACATAAAAAGTTACATAAGATTTAAATTCTTTCACACTGTAGAGCAAAATATTTAAAGAATGTCTAAATTTGATTAACATTTTATCATCTTTATTTCCTATAATATATGACATAAAAAAACTTGTCTTTTTAACAAAAATATTTGGTATAGAGAAGAGGAAAGTAGCACAAAATTTACTAAACATTTTTTAAGGTGCATAAATTTTATTTGATTAACTTCTATCAAAATAAAGATATAAGTTTCCCACTTAAAAGGTTGATAATTATAGTTAATTTGATGAAAAGTTGTTAAATGCAGACAAATCTGATATTTATACATAGTGCTACTTGAGGATGAGACACTTTTAAGAATGCAAAAAATTTGAGATGATGTCACCATGCAAAATTTTGCAATTAGAATTCTTGTTGTTAAACACTCATAAGGTCCCTTGTTAATTTTAATCTTATCTGATGATCACGGATTCTAAAATTTTTATCGTATAGGTGTTTGTGTTACCATTGAATTTCAAATGACATTTAAAAATGTAGGGTGTCAACTTTTAAGACATCTTGAGCCTTCAATATATAAAATGTTTTTCTATAATAAAATGCAAGAAAACATCTCATTTTTCAAAGTAGAAGCTCATTTTTTTTAGTACTTCTCCATAAACCTTGGTAATTTCTATACGTTTCCCACAATTTTTAGTAATTTTTATTTCATTGTGAAATTCAGAACCAGAATCATTGAAATGGGCAAAATAACGCTTCATTTTCTCAATACATGAATACATGATGAACGTTTGAATATAAAACAAAAAGCAATCGATACAGCGTAAAAATATCTATAATTGCAGAAAGATTAAAATAAAATATTTACGAACCAAAATTTAAAGATAATGAATAAACATAAAAGCTATGCTAATCATATGCAAATTTTATTCTATAATTATCTTTGATCTCAATGGACACTTAAATATTGGGCTAGCTAACTGCAGCTCGTGGGCAGATTTTTTTTTTAAGTTCTTGTCTGTTTGTCAGATCTTTCCATTTTTTGGGGGTGTAAAAAAAAAAAAAAAAAAAAAAGTGTAGCATTTTTATATTTTATTATTATTGGTTAGGTAATAATAGCTGGAAAGGCTTAAAATTTGGTTAACTGTAGTATCTAACGAAAATAAAAATAATTTGTATTAAAAATTTAATGTTATAATAATTTTTTGTTATAAAATAATTCGAGTATATTTTTGTTAATGATAATAAAAAAAAAAAAAAAATGTGGCAAATTGTTTTGCAAACGCAATTTAGTATTCATATTTTATTAGTATCATACACAAAAATTACCCCTAGTATAAATAACTCTTATAATAAAGTATATTACAAATATTAATAAAAACAAGTTTTCATTAATTATTATATATAAATATAAAAATATAAAAAAGTGTTAAATATATTTTTATTTAAAATTTTTCCAAAGCGTGTTTTTATTTATTACGGCGTTAACGAGCAGCACAATATTTTTTTAAAAAAAATTTGATAATAAATAAAATCATAACTCTATATATATATATATATATATATATATATATATATATATATATATATATATATATATATATATAAAATATTATAATACACATCTCTTCCCTTCTTTTATTATAGACCAAGATAAATTATGGCTTCATTATAAGTTGCTAACTTACCCCCTTCCTTTTTATTTTCTTATACCTCGGGGGGTGTGTATTATAATTTAGGGTGGTAAAATTATAAAGTCAGATTCAAAATAATTTTATGACTAACAGTTTCATTGGAAATGGTATTTATTTTATTAATATTGAATTGAAAATCACGATTTAAGATTTTATTTAATATGATTATTGTATTATAAATTTGTGAGTTGGTTGGTAATTTTGTCAATACGAATTCTTATTAATTTAAATTATAATTTAGTGCGTAGAAGGTAACTGCAATTGTACTTGATTAAAGTTGTATTGGTTTTCAAATTTAATTTTGTAATATTTTCTCATTGGATTAGAAAAAAAGGTCTGTTCTACAGCTAAGTTACCTATTTCATACTTATATTTCGAATGACGAAAAGATAGGCTGTATTAAGTAAGAAAAAATAAATTTTATCTATAAAAAAAAAAAAAAGAAAAAAAAAAAAAAAAAAAAAAAAGCATGAATAGTTGATATTGAATATTGAATAAATAAATTATAATTTCGTATTTAATTGTTTTATAATTACTTAATTATACTTCTTTTTTTTTCTTTTTTTTTTTTTTACTGCCAAATTGATATGCATTTGCAAAGTAAAAAAAATAATAAAATACAATAGTAAAAGCTATAACAACTCGTAAAAGTACACAAGGCAAGTTATGGTATATATTTGAAAACACTTTCTATTACGGTATAATTTTTTTTAATTCACAACTTTTGGGTAACTTTAAATATGAATTTAGTCAAAAATAAATATAGAGATGAATTTGTGCGAAGAAAAAATGTAAAGTTTCTCACTTGAAGTAGAGAATTAAGATTTATGTTAGTCAAGTGAATTAATCCTCATTTAAAACGTTTTTATTCTATGTGACATCTTTGTCTTATTATTTCAACTCTTTATTATTATATACTTGGATTACGTTTGCTGTGATTTTTATAATTTTTTTTTTTGTAAGAAAAAAAAAAAAAAAAGTAAAAATAATTTTAAATTATGAAATTCGTTTTATGTAGACAAGTCAAAGATTGCGATTAATGATCTATGCACTTATATAAATATTTACCTAAAAACTTATGCTACGTATAATGCTAGTTTCAGCAAATTTATTCATAACAGCGTAAATTATGTTTCATTGTATGACATAGCATGTCACAACAGCATAACAGTTATGTGGTACAGCATAATTATCACGCATGCTATTCTAAAAAAACAAACAATACTCGTATTTGACAGTAATTCTCTGCAGCATACGTTACGTTTTTTTTTTCTTTATAATATTTTTTTACGTATTCGGCAATAAGAAATTTTAAATCGTGATCAACTCATGATATATTTAAACTTACTTTATCAAATTTCTATGATTAAGCGTTTTGAGAAAACAATAAATTTGATATACTTTTGTTACATTTCCAAGAAAACAAAAATCTTGGTTTTATTTAAAATTGTTGAACATAAGCGATGCATTTGAATAAAAATATAACTTTATATCAGTTTAATATACTATGATTGAAGATGTTTCCACGTACAGTATTCCGAAATATGATTTATAAGTACCATTGTATTTTTCAGAAAGCATTATTGTAAAAGTAACAAAGTATTAAACAGTAATTAAAAAAAAAAAAAATATAAATAAATAAATAAGTAAAAAAAGATAAAAAATAAAATCAAGTATTATATATATATATATATATATATATATATATATATATATATATATATATATATATATATATATATATATATATATATATATATATATATATATATATATATATAAAATAAAAAATTAGATAATGCCTAGAAAGTTACCAATATTTTCTTCGGCTTTTCGATTTATAATATATATATTTTTTTGTACTCTTATTTTTATAGGTGTACTACACGGAAAAATAAATTACGTAATTTATGCTGCATTTATGTCATTATAGTATAAATGATAATAAAATGAACAACAGGAATAATTTCGTTTTATAACATGATATTTATGCTATGTAATACAGTTATTGTGCAGTGTAGCTTAAATTATGCTGTATTGAACAAATTGTGCTGAAAATGAGTTAGCATAATTATTACGTAGTTATTTTTGAACTTGTATACAGTATTTATTTATTTTTTAAACACACAATTTTTACAAAATCCAACCAAGGCATAGCCTTATCGGTTGGTTCCTTATATTTTTGCACAGAATGTCCTAATATTAAATTACTACTAATTAATCATGAATTTAGTTTATTTCTAAACAAATAAAAAGTATTAAAACAAAAACATTCAAAATTATTTTCAAATTACAGAGAATATAATCATATATGATTCAAATTTCAAATACTTAATATGTATTTGAAATTTGAATCGTATACTGTATACAAGTTCAAAAATAACTATATTATGATAGCAATGAATACAGCATTGATATTAATGATGGTTTCACTTGAAACAAAATTTAGACTGTATGTCCTATATAGTTTGAAGGTCATAATATATAGAAAAAGCATTGTAGACGACACTTTATAATATACTTTTACTTGGCGAGACGTGATAATAAGTTTAAATTTTATATTAAGACAAATGTTAAACTTTTTTTTTTTTTTTTTTTTCGTACGAGATTTATTATAGTGAAGATTTTCACCTGTGCTCTCTTGACTCAAAAAATAAAATAAAAAAGAATACGAGACAAAAATTGTCGTGGAAATATTTCATGCGAATTATTAAATTTATTTTTAAGTGAAAAAAGATTTAACGTTTCTTTTATTTTATTTTATCTAGGTGTTAAAAAGATTAATGAAAATCATTGTTTTAATTTTTTTTTGACATACATACATATTTGAAATGAAAATATGCAATAAGTAACTAATTACCAAAGCAATGCAAAAAGTTTAAAAAAAAGTTTTAACGTTATTATTTTTTTTAAATAAGTGATCAAGTTAAAAAACAAATTATAAACTATTATTGATTAAATATGCATACAGGAATATAGTCAATAGTGGGAAGAAAAAGAAGAGAGAGAGAGAGAGAGAGAGAGAGAGAGAGAGAGAGAGAGAGAGAGAGAGAGAGAGAGAGAGAGAGAGAGAGAGAAATTTAAAATTCATTTAAAAAAATAGATTTTTTTTTATCTTCAATCAGTATGTAGGAGTTACTTAATTTAGCATTGATTGAAAGCAGATAATGATAAAAACAAAGAAAATATTATAAAATATTGAATAAGAAAATAAGAAAAAATATTATCTAAAATTTCAGTTTTCTTGTTTTTTTCATGTTTTTTTCCCATCAAAAACACAAAAAACATCAAACATTTCATTAATAACAATAAAAATCACAGACATTTAAAACGTATTTAACTGCAAAGATATGAAAGTTAACATTTCTATCAAAATAATTCAGATTTATCTCGTATTAATAAATTTATTTAGTAAATAATAATGATATATATAATGTTTTATCAAGATCTAATGCCACTTTGAATAATAATAAAAAATTTCTAACATCAATAAAAGTTGAAATTTTAATAGTATTATAAACTATCAGTTTTAATATTAATTATATAAAAAGTGGCATCTTTTGATTAAACTAACTGATTTTATTGTTAGAAAGTTAAGACTTTAATTTTCAAGTTTTTGAAGTTCTATTATTTGTGAAAATTTTATTTTATTTTTCTTTCTATTATACTATCAGCATTTTAGTACATAAAGTATAATGTTTCTGTATGATAGTTCCTCTTCTCTATTGCAAATATTAAAAATAAATGTAAGCAAATTTTTAAGCTCTTTGTATAGCAATTAAAATAAAATTTTGTACTATTGTTAAATGTTTTGCAAAAAAAAAAAAAAAAAAAAAAAAAAAAATTAAATAAAAATAAAAGCGCTTGTTAAAGAATGCGACTGGAACCTCGTTTTAAAGTAATGCACTTGTTTGTTTTTTTATTACGTAGTTCCGGTAATGGCGTTTTTTTTTATTCACCAGAGCCCATAGACTGTATATATTTTGCTGAATACTTGCTAAAAAGCACACGCTTCTTATGCAAAAAAAAAAAAAAAAAAAAAAGTTAATAATTTTGATGCATTTCAAGAATTTTGATTTCAATATAATTATTAAAATAAAATAAAGGCCTAAAGATATAAAAAGGCCACACTTAATGTTATATTTTTTGTATTAAAAAAAATAAATTCCCATGAAAAATTCAAGCATGCATAACAAAAAAAAAAAAAAAAAAAAAAAAAAAAAAAAATCTTCGTGTTTATTTAATCTCACATAGCTACTTATATATATTTTTTGTGTGGTATTTATTATCTAAATATAATATCAATAAATGATTAAAATTTTTAATTCAAATATGTAGTACAATATTATGAATGGAATTTAATAATACATATAAAGAAAGATGATCTCACATAGTCAGTCTGTAGAAAGAAAATTAAAAGGTCGCTTTCTCTCAATATATATATATATATAAGCTGCACCTTGCTTATATATACTTGGCATCTCTTGAATACCTCAGGGTAATCTGACTTAAAAGTCAGGGTGAAGGTGAATTTCATTTCTTTTGTAATACCGGCATTAAACGAGGTCATTACTTGTTTATAACTTCAAACTATATTAATGTCTGTGTATTTAAACATTTTCATTTCTTATATATAAAAGGTATTATGATTTTTTTTTCTTCAAAGATTTCCGTATTTAATTACAGCAGTATTATGGCTACACAGTAACTTGAAATGAATGCATATATTGTCACTAGAGGCGCCGAAAAAAAAAAAAAAAAAAAAAAAAAAAAAACACGATAGTATCTTAATTCTGTTCTCTTATGGAAATACCAAATATTCACTTAGAGTAATTCGCTACTTATAGCACTTAAGTCACCATATGAATATACATTTTAACAGTGAAATACATTGTATTTCCCGTAATGAAATTAGGTAAAATTTTATATCACGTAGTGTCTCTCTATACCTAAATATCCACTTGTAACATGATATGAATTAGATACATAGAAAATGATTAAATTTTCATTGTTACTTAATATGTGTTATTATCTGTTTTCACACAAAGCAATATTTGCATATTGCAGTGAACTTAATTGCATGAAAATTTAATGGCTTTTAATCGAGATTTGCATGTAATGAAATTTACTGCACATTGGAATTATGGAAAGTAGAAACATGCACATTACTAGAGAGCGCAAAAATAGTTTTTCGACTATTGCCATTATGTCGACTATTGCTAGTATTATTTCATATCTCCACCGATCTCAACAAATGGTGCATTTTAAACCAATAAAAAAATCGACTATTTTCGACTATTTCGAGCTCAGCGACTATTTCACGAGAAATCGACTATTTGTCGACTATTTCGCACTTTTTTTAAGTTTTTAAGGAGATTTCTACTAGAAATCGGCGATATATATCGATATATCCGATAGTATCGATATTATCGATACTTTTTTGAGGCGATATGTATCGATATATCGATACATAAATCCGACAATTGGTATTCTATACTTTTTGAAAAAAATTCATAGTAATTTATTTAGAATTTCAAATAGCAAGCCAGTTTTCGCGCGCTCTCTTGTACCAACGAATCAGCGCGTGCAGCTGAGAGGGCACTGTGTATAAAAGCGCACTGCCACTTACTTCCCCAGCTCAGTCAGCTAGTAGATGTTGTGTATGAATCATCTCTAGCTGTACAGAGCTCTCTGCTGTGCCTTGCCCGATGAGTCCAGGGTCGGACTGGGGTGAAAAGGCCTCGGCGGGGATCCTCCAAGAGGGGCCTCATTTTTTGCAACCACGCCCCTTTTTTACCTTTTTTACCAGTTTGAGGGCCTCAAAACTGGGGGGGCCTCGGCGGGGATGCCGCGTAGCCCTTATGGCCAGTCCGACCCTGGATGAGTCCTAGGTAAATTTGATACTATTTTGTAATAGTGCTCATGTCTCATACCAGAGTCCCCTCCTGGAGGGGACTCTGCTCATACCCTTTTAAAAAAAATTTCATGGTTTTTATCGCGTTAACAAAATACATACAAGATAGGGACACGCTCGGCCTATTTGAGTATTTAGATACTAAAATTACTGTTTAAACATTAAATTAAATTATTTTTTACTCACAAAATCTTTTTTTTTTATCATTCTTTATATAAATTTATGTATAAAAAAATCGACTTTTTTCGACTTTTTCGTATAAAATCGACTATTTGTCGACTATTTGCACCAACAATCATCGACTATATAGTCGACTATTTTGTCAAAATGATCGACTATTTTTGCGCTCTCTACACATTACTGTACAAATTTTGTAAATTAGGTCCCAAAATGATCGAATATATATTTGCATAATCAATGCACGAAATTTTTTTATGTTTTCCACACTACTTTTTAACTTCAATTGCCAAAAAATGACTTTGTAAACACTTTCAGCTTTACCGTGTTAATTTTTTTTTTTTTTTTTTAGTATCATATACAAGAAAAAAATAAAACAATAATTGCTTTGCTTTTGAATACCATATTTATAAAAAACATACATACATACCATGACGCTTTATATTCCTTTCGGGGTTATCCAAGAGCATTTAAATAAACCTATTTGTTTAATAGTTTCATTTAAATAACAATAAAATTGAAGGTAAAAATTCATAATTAAACAAACGTGTGTGAAAAGTACTAATTAAAATGTAATTAAAATTATTCATCCCTATATATTTTTACTAAACGAGGTCAATTAATTACCGGAACTTCTTTTTAAAAATGCTACATACTTACGATTATATTCGTGTATGGTCTAAATACTTTTACTATCTTCAAATTTTTTTTTTTACTTGGTTATTGTTTTCAAAAAATGATAATAAATGATGATACACTTGAAATTTTGTAGAACATAAAAGTCATGATTTGTTATATGTATTGTATATAGAGAGAAAATTTTAAAATGAAATGAAATATTATTCGATTAATATCTAGGTTGGTTTATTATTAATAATATATTTTATTATTATTATTATTTTTTAAAGAAATAAATTAAAATTTATTATTAATTTTTAGTAGTTTCATTAATATTACAAGATGATAAATATATATATATTTTTTTTAATAATATATTTTAATTTTTATATTTATATATTTTATTATTTTACTAATTTGAAAATTTACAAAAATTTACTAAAAAAAAAAGTACACCTTGGTGTTTAATAAATAAATAAAAAATAATTTGAAAACTGTAAATAAGTATTCCTTTTTCCTGTGATTACTGATCCTGATTACTCATGTTCACTCATATGGGTCTGTTTAAATTAAGAATGTCATTAAAGATATAAGTTTTGGGAAAAATTATGATGAACTATTAGACTGAGTTTTCTGAATAGTTATTGATTTCTGCAGTTCGAAATTATATTAAAAGTACTTATAAGTAATTTACTTAAAAAATTACACACTATTTTAAAATCAATGCTTTACATGAAAGTGATATAGAATTTTAATCGAAATAACACAAAAAACCCTTAATTACAAGCTTTTATGAATTAGCTTCTACATTTTAATAAAGAAATTAAAGTAAAATATATATATATATATATATATATATATATATATTATTTTTAAATTAGTGCAAGAAATTATAATTACGTATTAACCTTGTAAAATTACAAACAATTAAAATAATTAATTGTTTAGAAAATTACCTATAATAATAATAAATACTTTTTAATTATTTTTATAAAGATAGTAATTTCAGGTCAATTAAAAAATCAAATAATACATCAATGCTTATATAATTTTTTTTATATATAAATGTTATTATGGCATTCTATTTTACGCACTGTTTGATATGACATTATTTCATTTAAAGTTTTATATAATATCTTTTTGTGATTTAATTGTATATAGAAATTTCCTTTCCTGTCAAATTCGTGGAGTGTTTTTTTAATGAATGTACTTGAATGATATGAAATCTTTTTATAAGCAATGGAATAGTTTCATTATTAATACAATATGTTTGTTGTGATTTACGATTCATTCTTTATACTTATTTATACCAATAAATATATTAATAATAACAATATAAAAAATATGGAAAAGCTAGTATTATTTTTTTTAGTACTACAAAAATTTATTTAAATTAGAAGTTAATAAATAAAATGAAGCAACACGAATAAAATAACAAAAAATAATGGGTATGAGTAACTCATAATCATACCCACTCATACAATTATACTCATTTCTTAGAACCTATTGCAAATGCATAGAAGTATAAAAAAGGCTCGAACATGATTGTATGCAAATTTTTTATAATCTAGTTTCATTTTGTAATAGAATTAAATACTTTAAATCAGATATATAAACAACCAGTTTTCATTTTTAAACGGTCATACTCATTTCACTTTTAATATAGTTGCATTTTACATTGATTTATTGCATTAAAGATTAAAATTGAAATATAATGAAAAGGAATGACCACACAAATGATATATTAATAAAGTATGATGCAGTAATACTTTATACACTTTTAAATGCATTCTAAATTATTTTAATCCATTTTAAATGCATGAACTAATATAACATTTTACTTTTTAATATTACAAACCTAGGCCAACATTCAATTATTATTCATTCAAGACACAGAAAATTGAAGCGGATTTCTTTATATTAGTTTCGCACTCATCAATGATTCAACCCAACTTTTGTGAACATCCTTCTCGGCTGGGAATCGAACTCCATACGCCTACGTATTAGAAAGCAGAATTTTTTGTTACTCATATTATAGCTCTAAAAATATATATAAGAAATTAAAGACTTATAAAGTTTTGAAAATTTTCTCACTTTTTCTCATATATATATTAAAAATTATATACCTGTCAAAATAATAAATTTGAAAGATGTATTTTGACCAATGCAGTTTCTAATCGTCTTATAAGTTGACAAAAAGTAGATTTTTTTATATGATGATTATTATAATTAATATTTAAAGATCAAGGTTTTCTAAACAGGTGAAACTTTATGTAACTGCGGGCATTTTTATTTTTTTCATTTCTTTTTGGTTCTTCCAAATTTTGAGATGATTAATGGAGAGAAAGTGAAATAATTTTTAAACGTTTTTTCCCCTTCATCTTCTCTGATATTGATATTATTATTTCTGAGAATGGGAGTTATGGTATTGGTTATTGTTTTAATTTGTTATGCTTACTGATTTTTTATTATTTTAAATATAATTAAGTTGCTAAAAAAACAAATGAATTATTATCAGCTTTTTTTATTTATTTATTATTATTATTTTTTAATATTGTCTTAAAGTTTGAAAATTGCTAATTTTTTACATGTCAGCTTGATTTTTAATTTACGAACGGTTGAAAAGTGTTGCACGCAGTTAAATATATTTAAATAAATATGTAGTTAATAATAATAAATAATAATACTATTAAAGTGATTGAAAATATTTTCAAAAGTTCAAAGATAAAATTTACAAATCTACTTCGTAAATATAAAGCATGACTTCCGTTGCACACTAAAATTAGGTGTTCTTTATTTATTAACAAGTTTACTGTGGTGTTAAATTGTTATATTATACTGTATAATAGGTTATCGGTGATGGAAGTCTTATCAGTTTTAAACACGTAAAAGTATGTATAAAATTATCCCTAGCTTTATATTTCCCGACTCGGTTTGGTAGTTTTCTAAAAAAAAAAAAAAAAAAAAAAAAATGAAATACATGGTCCCACAAAGCTAAAAAATTTGGGACCCTAAAACCTTTCCCACTAGCATCACCGTTGAACTGCAATGATAAAAGCATTTAAGGAAATTAGCTTTGAAAATTAACATTATTTTAGTCAATTTATATATTATTTTAGTCAACTTCCTAAATGTTAAATTATTTATAAAATTTTGATATTTTAAATATTGGTTTTATTAAAAATGACTTTTAAAAAGTTTTCAATCCAAAAATTAATATAAATCTCTTACAAGAGAAAACAAAATTTAGATACAATTTTAAAAACACACTTTATTTAAAATAATAATGAAAATTAAATTGCATCAACTTTTGACTATTAATAAAACCTCGTGTTTAATGAGCAAGAGTCAATTTGTCCTGCCTTTATGTTAGTGATTTCAAATAAAAGAATGTACTGCAATATAGCAAAGGAAAGTGTAAAACATCTTCAAAATTCATATATGACAATACCTTAAGGGTATATGGATATTATCCTAATTAAAATTTTAAAAGGCGTTATAGAAAAATTTAAAATATGAACTTTCTCTAAATGAAATGTTATAATAATATTATTTTAATTTTATATTACATAAAAAAGCACTATTTCTTCTTAAAATTTAATTATTATATAAATGCGTTAGACATAATTAACGCTATAACATGTCAACAATAAAAATATAAATTATATCCTTTTTTTAAAAGTAACTTTATTTTATATAACCATTAAACTGAAATATATGAGGAATAATTATATCGATACAAGGTTATTATTTTTTCTTTTTAATCCATATTTTTCATGTAATGTTCCCTAAAGATCATTTTTATCGTAATTTGGTATTAAATTAGACTATGATGGTTTAGTTTACTGACCTGAAGTACCAAAAAAATGTGGAGAAAGCGTTCATATTCTGTGAAGTACCATCATATAATATGAACCAGTGATATAAATTTTTTATTCAAATAAGATGGGGAATTCATATTAAAATTTTATTTAGGTTTACGTATATGTGTAAAGTTACCGGACAAGGTTCTATGTACACACGAGTACGTTAATATATTTTACTATTTAAATTCACTGCTTTATTTTCTCATAAGAATAACTTTGCAAATTTAGCATGAGATTTTGAATGGTAAAATATATTATTATTATTATTTTTGCTTGCCATATTGTGTTATCGTGCTACAGCAATCCCAGTCAAGACATCACGGTCGTGTGTACATGAAAAGAACAATTGCTCTGCATAATATGATTCTAAACTTGTAAAACACAAATAATTATGCTGTCAAATGTATAGTTTTATGCTATAATAATATATAGTAATTGTGAAGTATACTGTACAACATAATATATAATAATATATTATGTTGTATATAGAATAAATTAGGCTGAAAATGAGATAGCAATTTTTTTCCCGTGTATGGTTTATCAACCCTATTTTAATTCTTTACTAGAGCCTTCTTCAAACAAGGCAATATTTTTAATTTGCTATAAATTGGAATGTATGCAATCTACATTTGCACTGAATTTTCATGCAATTAAATTTATTGCACAATGCAATTAGTGCTCTATCTGGAAGAACAGTCAATAAAGTCATGCTCACACGGTGCTATATTGTCAATCTGCAATTAGTTGATTTGCTTGATTTTCTTGCAACCAAATTTATTCCACAATGCAAATAAGATTGATCTGCATGCCGTATAAACCAATAATATCAAAATTAAAAGTGGGGTAAAAACAATAATTTCTACAGCATACGTTTGAAATTGCAACAAAAATTGTGCACAATTATAATCATGTTTATTACATGAATCGCAACTTTTTTAAAAAACTTTTTTTTTTTTTTTTTTGTTAGAAAAATTGATAGAAGAACCATTTAGGAAGTCGTTTAAAATTTTGTTGCATCCTAACTTATTTGGATTTCTGTGTTGGAGGTAATTTTTATTTTCCTTATTTTGTTTTTTAACTCATTTTTGCATTAAAAAACTTATGTATAACACTGAAATTTGTATTCAGTGTGCTTTTTCCCTACATTGATATACACCTGGAAAAAAAATCATGTTAGGAAGTAAATAATTATTCAAACCCGCTTGCGAATGTGTATAATAAAATACAAAACAAAAGAGTTTTTTAAGACGAGAAATATAGAAATTCTTTTCTTTTTATTATATATTTTTTTAGTGCAATAGTGTGTTAAAAAATGAAGGGAATTCTTTTTAACAGAAACTTGATATCAAAAGTGTTACCTAAAATACTCTTCATTTTCTCTCTCTATAAGTATCTTAACCGTTTAGGTCAAAAGGTCCTATAAAAAACCTTTTCACGATTATTTTCCAGTAAAGTACTGAACTGCTACAAAAAAAAAGTATTTAATTTCTATACTTTACTTTTTAACCACTTTTTTTTCTTACTTTATAAATTCAACTAATTTTTTTGTTCATCTTGACCTCCAGTAAACCGCAAAAAAATTATTTTCAAAGAGAAAGCGATTTTTTAACTGTGACCAAAGAAGATGATATCATTTGACTTTGAGTTATATTACAAAAATAATATTAAAGAATCTTTTTTTTTTCTATTTATAAAGATATTATACACAGCATTTTATAATTCGAACCACAATAAGAAATTGTTATTATTTTATTGTGATATGTTTTTGTGGTATTTTTGATTTCACTCATTCATTGGTTTTTATTACATGGTTTACAGTTTACATTATAATATACTTATACATACTTACTAAATTATTTTTTAAAAATATGTATTTCTTATTAATATAATGAAGAAAGTTGAGGTTAGTAATTTCTAATTTCATTTGTTATAGTATGTACTTAAGATTAACAAGTGTAATCCACAAGTGTAAAAATTACCTACCGCATACTTAAGTTTGGGTAATAAGGTTTCTGAAATTCAAAGCTCATGGCTATTTTGTTTTTTAATGCGCCAAATAATCGCATCATGACAGAATTCTTATACTGACGTGTACTGTACAATGGAAACCGCAAACACACGTGTCAGCTACGTCTTACATGAATAGTCCGGCATTCACCATAACAGCTTAGAGAAACCTTGGAAACGTCTATAGGTCGATGCAATCACATCAATGCTTCCGAATGCTGTACGTCGTCGTGGAAATGGTGTAAACACGCAACGTGTTCTGCTCTCACACTTTACGTACGCATTCAACAGTGGCTCGAACCTGCACTCGGTGAAGAGAACCGAGTTACGAGTTAGCTCTGTCTTCACCACTCAGCCATACAAGTTTGGTATATATTAAAAAAAAAATAATAAAAAAATTCGAGAGTTTATCGACCTACCTTTTTTTTTTTTTTAATCGGCCGACATGCACATTAAGTTGAAATTGATACTAAATTTGTTGACGATGAAAGGTCAAAATCTGGAGACATTAGACCTTGATCATGTTCGCTCAACCAAAACAATTTCAAAAGAAAAAAAAAAAAAAAAAGACAATTTTAAATTTTAGTTAATTTTAGTAAAAAAAAAAAAAAAAAAAAAAAAAAAAATCTCAGTAATTTGTTTATTATACTTTCTTATTTTAATGACACCTTTTTTTTTGTAACTGTATAAGCAATGAGGATTTTAGCTTATATACAATTATCTTTAAAATCTTGAAGTTCTGTACAACTTTAAATAACATAGTACGTGTATTTTAAGTAATTGGAAATAATAATTTTAATAATATTATAAGCATTGAAAATAAAATTACAAATCAAATTTATCATTATTACATTGTGAATAATCATGACGCATACATCTAATCAGGATATCCTTATATATTTTTAGTTCCGTAAATTATTCATCATTGTAAATATTTTTTTTTCACGAATGTTTCAAAAATCTATTTAAAATAAAATTTATTGCATCCAACTATACAGCAATAAAAAAAAAGTAATATACAAAAACTTAATGAAAATTCCCATGATTAAATACGGAACTAGAGTTTAATTTTTCACGAATCATTCAGATTTTAATTTTTAGCAGCTATTATAGCGTGTGTTATTAGCATTTGTCTATCGTGTGTTTATTAATGAATTTCTCAAATATTCTTTATTTGTACGTTAATTAGCCTATTTCTTTATGTTTTTGTTTCACGCAGAGAAAATAGTGTTAAGTATAATAGAATTCATATCATAGTGGACGTCATATTGGATCACTAAATAACAAGGGCTGGTATGGGAAAATAACACATATTGCCAGATTAAAAGTACTTACTTAGCAATATTTTTGAGAGCATTGATGCTGTTAACAGGTTGAATTAGGTTTTCAAGTATGCGAGAGATAATAATAGCCCCAAAAAATATCTAATTTTCCCAAGAAATAGACAAAAGCCACGTTTGTCATATGGAAGTATATATGCTACAGTATGGCGTCGAAGCGCATTCTGTATGACGTCATGCGGATGCACCCTATGTATCAAAATGTTATACTGTACACATGACCGCGATAATATATTTTACCATTTAAATCCAGCGCGTGTTTTTCTCATAAGAATAACCAGAGTCCCGTCGGAGGGGACTCTGGAATAACATTGCAAATTTAGTACAAATTTTGACTGTTAAAATACATATATTATCGTGGTCCTGTTTACAGGAAAATTATTTTTACTAAGGAAGCAAAATCCCTTTGCAAGATCACTTTGTTTTACAAGATAGTAAAACAGTAGACGTCTAGCAACAAAATATTATGTTTTAAACTATGTTTTACAGCAAAATTCATGAATTTTCATTTTTCCGTGGCTTTTATTTGCTTATTTTTATCTACTATATAGATAATTTATTTATTTGAAATCTACCAATGATATATTGTATTTATTCCATCTTGAAAACTTGAGTATTAAGTTACATTGAAAAAATTCTTATCAACACACTTTTTAAATGTTATTCGATATACTATATAAATTTTATTTTAAAATATAATAAAAAAGGATAATTAATTTCTGTAATATAAAATTTTATTTTGTCATGAAAAAAATATATATACACCTTGTTTGCGACGAATTTCATCATACTTCATTCTATAAAAAAAAAAAAAAATAAATAAAATTCCTTAAAGGTCCGGTCATCATTATAATTTTCTTGATCACTACGGGTGTCTGGTGACCATACAGTCGAAATACATTCATATTTGTATATAGATTTCAACCATAACGCAGATAGCCTATGGATGCTGTATGCTTGAGGCATCTTCGTCCTAGTGACCTATATGATAATAAAGCTCATATTATGATTGAAATATAATAGAAAAATAAACTTTATTGACATAGATATAATGTCCGGTTAACTTCATCATTATTATAAACATCAATTTTTAATAAAGTATAATCATAACTTCCTAAAGATATTTTAAGGTGATACATTTTTATATTAATATTTTTTATAATATATAATATTTTATTTTTATTTAATAAATTATATCAGTTATATTTGTAATACAGTTTTTGAGTTTTTTACGTACTTTTCTTTCGTTAAAAGTGACTGCAAGACTTTTTGATTGAAAATTTATTTTATTAGAATTTTTAAATATATAATTTTTTTTATAAAAATAATTTTATTAAACGTTTCAAAATAGTAACACATGACTCACACTAACAGTCACTAACTAATAGTCACACTAACTCATGTGCTTGAATTCTTAGCAGTATATTAATTTAAGTTTGGAGTTTGGCAAGTAATTAAAATAAGCAACCGGACTAAAGAATAAAATAAAGACGTACAATTTATAAAATAGAGTATTTATGTATATTTCGGAGCTAATAATACTACACTTTACTAAAATTACTTGTCATTTCTAACGCATTCATAAAATTCATTAATAAATAAATTAAAATCTCAAATTTACAAATTATACAGTAATAAAACCAAATAATAAAAGTAATAAAAAAAGTTTATATAAGGCGTGAGAATTTACACAAAAATAATTACGCAAAAAAATATTTCAATGTCAGTCTTAACAACATAATAAAAAGTAAGTTAAATCATGACTCTTGTAAAATATTGGTTATAAAATTACGCATAGATTTAATAAATAAAGAAGCACATTTGACACCCAAAGGGCGTGTTAATAAATAAAAAAAATAGCACATGATTGTGATGAGCTTGAAAGTCATAATAAAATATTTCTCTTGTATTATAATGAGATATAATAAATATATAAAAATATTTGCTATTTTTATTAATATTTTCAATTAATATTATTATTTTTTATTAAATTTGCTTTTGATTTCGTATATTAGAGATTTTTTTTTTCTGGAGTATATTATGAGCGATGCTTTCGTTGAAATAAATATAATTGTAACGTGCAATTAAAAAAATTAATAAATAAGAGAGATAGCTATTAATTTAGAACAAATCTATAGTAATAATCGTAGGCAGGCAAGCACGATACGCCGATGGCATCATTTTTAGTTTCTTTTGAAATGTCATTAATATATCGTTGTTGAACTCATAAATCGTATGCTTTTGTTCAAGATTATAATAATAATAAAAATCAAAAGTTTTTTTTTTCCAATAATGATTAAAAAAGTCATAGAAAAGCAGATATTTTAAAGCAAGCTTAAATGAACTCATTAATACTGATAATAATATAACAACAAATGCATCCCAACTATCTATCACCGTATAGACCCGTTGCACATCCTTGAGGAATGCCTAATTTGACATGTTTGCCTAATGTATTGTCCAGCATAGGGGAAACGTCATTTCCCCCTCATTTTTCACATAAATAAAAATTTTGAAAGCAATTTTATCAAATTCTTCTAGCTTATTAGGACCTAGAAATAAGTCTTCGATTGAGGTTTTGGTATTTAAAATTAAGTTTTTCTTATGCTAGCCTGTGTATTTCTTACCAACAAAATGGTGGTTTTTAAATATGAGTGGAACCGGTCTATAACTAACTTATAAACAGCAGTATGTATAATATTGTGTTATAGTTTATTAATAAAATTTATAAGCCCGAAAGAGAAATACTACATGATATGGGTCATATTTGATGGATTTTTAAATTTAAACTATACACCACAAATCTCTTTATTTTTTATTTTTGTATACAATTATATTTCACTTAACATGGGTTTGATGACTTCATCTGTTTTTAGGAAATATATCAAAATATTTTTTAACCTTAGGTGACTAAATTGTTTTTTATTTTTTAGCCAGGAACTAAGTAAAAGTTAACCACATAAATTATTTGCAAGGATGTCCTGATTTTTATTAATATTACTCATTTTGATTCGTAAAAAAACGTATATTATTTATAAATATTATTTTATTTCGTGTTTTGTGTAATTTAATTTATATTATTATTATCCTTTTATAAAGCTATTTATTTTGTATTTTTGTAGTAATTTCTTTAAAATTCCGTACTTTGGTCTATATTTTACGAATAAATTATAAAATTTTATGTTTTAAATTACCCTTGAAATTTTTGTTTAAATGTCCGTTTTTTTAATTTTTAGTCGAACTTGATCTAAATTTACTTGCATATAATACGTCAGTAAAAATAAAAATATTAAATTATTTATATAAAAATTATTAATTTAAAAGATTGATATGATTTTTTAGGAGTCTACTATAACGAACTATGAAATTTTAAGTATAATTTTAAAAGTACTTGATTATTATTACTATTATTTTTTAGATTTTTTTAAGTTCCGTAGTTTTCTTTGTTTTTGATTTTGTTACATTTATGCTAAACGGTAAAATATTTGCCTGGCAGAAACCATATAGCTGTATTATACATATCATGAAACAAAATCTCAATAGTACAGACTTGCGAAATATTAAAATTCATGAATAAGACCCAAAAAAGAAAAAAAAAAAAATCTCTCTCTCTCTTTAAAAGACACAAACTTAAAAAACAAATATCGCACATTGAAAACGATCTGTAATATGGTACCCCCCCCCCCCTAACATATAATATACACTTATATTTAGATTTTTTTTTTTTTAGCGCATAAAGAAAATATAACAATTCAAGATTAATATATAATTAAAAAAAAAAAAAAAAAATGAAATTTCTCTTTAAAAACTATTCACGGTTCATTTGAATAGACCTTATGATATTTTTATATCACGCCTTTCTTTCTATATAATACTATATTTAAATTAAGAAGTCATGTCTTTATTATAGTACCTCTAATTATACACTGTTCCAAGTTACAGGAACTAAATTTGAACTCATTTACTGAACCTTTTGTTACATATTTTTGACGCCTTTTTTTTTTTTTTTTTACTTTCGTTTTGTTTTATGGAGATTTATTACCCCCCTTTTTTATATGTTGTGTTATAATTTTTGTTACCAATTATGATTTATTAAACGTAGAATTTTAATATAATTTATAACATAAGTATGATTTAGTGTTATTATAATCGAAGTATGATTATGCATTCACTATTTCTTTAAAAATTTTGTACGGTCAACTGCAGTAGAAAATGAATAAATAAATATATATATTTTTTAACTTTGTGCTGTAAAAAAAGTGTGATATTATTATTATTAATTTATTTTTTCGTATTGAAGAGATTTTTAAGCGAAATGCATTTTTCATGTATTTTATTAGTATTATTATTATTGTTTCGTTTTATATGACTCAAAATGGTATAATGCTTTTATAGTTAGATTCTCGTTAGATGTATTATGGTAGTGCTAAGTAAAAATCCTTAAGTGCTAAGTGGCTTTAAATAGAAGAAGGAAAAAAAAAAGAATAAAAAAAAAAATAATAAAACAAATTAAAAATAAATACTTAACATTTATTGAGTACCATAATGTAACAATTTTTTGGGTACGACATAATTTTATTTTTATTCCTCAATCTTTTAATTTTATATTAAATCATCATTTAAACACACAAAATCTAACATGCTTCAAGAATCTTGTAAATAGTAATGTTAGAAACATTAATCTAAACGATACACTTCATATTTTTGTCTAAACAGTAAATAATTATAATATTGACAGTTAATAGTCTTATATTTATAAAAATAATGTTATTTCTCTAGTAACCACACATGATTTTGTATTACCTGTATTAATACTAGTAACCTAGTAACGGAATGGGTGAAAACGGTAAGCACACATTAAAAAAAAAAAAAAAAAAAAAAAAAAAAAAAAGCAGCAAAGAACTAAAACACGCGAACACACCTGATATGTTATGATGATGAAGGCTTAGCCCATACATTCCTTTCCTTTCTCTTTAACTTTATATCATATATAGAGATTCTACACAAAAATATCCGTGTCACTAAAACCAATTAATCAAATTAATATATAAGGAATCTTTTTCGTTCGCCGGAAGCAATTTTTTTAGTAAAGAAAAAAAAAAATGTAAATAAATGGAATTTTTTGGTTCTTTTATTCATTTAATAACTTTCTTTACGTAGAATTATAAAATCAAATACCAGGTCACTTTTATTATAATACTATATGTAAGATATGTTACGTGTTTTAAGATTTTTAAAATACTTCTTTTTTTTTATGATTAAAAATTGCAGTTAATGGATATTGATAATTAATATTTTATACTCTTATACAATTATGTTATAGAAAGTGGGAAATAAAAGCTAATTATGTAAATAGTTTTTCTCTTCGTAGAACTTTGTTCCTTATTTCCTACTTACTAAATTGTTATTTATTTCACATGTAATTTGGTAGTACGTGAATTTTACAAGAAATTAATAAAGTACAGCAATATACTTGCAAAAGTTTTGTGAGAAATTATACAAACTGTGTGCCCAATAATAGTGTAACGAAGTCCAACCAAACAGATGACTTATTCCTGACTTGAGTTAACATGCTTTTTTATGGAGGAATGAAGTGGCTACAACTCAAATTAGAATTTTTCTCGACAATGAATTTTTTACTGTAGCTTACTGAGCCTTAACGCTTTTGTTTTCCTGAATTTTAACTACAATAATTTTAAATTTGGTAACAAATTATTTGTTCATCCAATTGACTTGAGATTCAGGAAAACAGACTTAATAACATAAAGTAAAAATTTCAGTATCAAGAGAAAATCTTAACTCGAGTTATAGATGCTTCATTCCACCATAAGTAACATGTTAAATGGAGACAGGAAAAAACAAAATCGACTAGCATTTTGTTAGTATTGTTGAGCTCTGAGTTTGTTTATTTTTTTCATTAAACAACCTTTTGCAAGCCTTTGTTTTATTGCACTGTCTCTATGTGCATACACTGCAAGGTAAAATTTTGTTCTACAGTATTATCTGTATGAATTATACATGGAAGCTTTAATTACCGTAATACTCTAAATAACATTGTACTCCTCCGATCCATAAGGCAATAGAATGAAATTAAATATCACAGTGTCTTTACTTACAGAAATTAACGTATAACAGAGAGAAAATGAGATAATTATTTTCTTTATTCTTTTTTATATGATTTGCTTATTATATAGGACCTTATTATTATTTTTTTTAAAATTATTATTTCATAGCATAAATTTTCAATTTATTAAAAAAATCTGAATGTTAAGTAAGAACGACATCGTCAATACTAATGGAATCGGCAATGAACAATGTTTTTTTTTTTTATATTATTATTTGCTTCGCGTAAAAGTGTAATAGTAACTTTATTAAGGCGTTGTGAAGGCTTGACAGCCCTATTTTACAAAACCTTGACCACAACATTACATGTAAATATTACATAAAATAAAATCACTAATGTATTATAGTACAGAATTGCCAAGTATTAAAAATTCATGAATAAGACCCATTAAAACAACAACAACAACATCTCTCTCTCTCTCCCCCTCTTTAATAACACACATAATATGCATGCAGTATAATATAAAGTACTCCTTTTTTTTTTTTTTTTTTAATATTTCCAGCTTGTAGATGTAAAAGTTGTCGTAAAAGAAAGAAAAAAAATCGTTTCTGCAACAATTAGGAGACATATTATACACTTTACCGATAACCTTCATTGTTTCTTTAACCTAACGAATACAATGTGTATAAGGTGCATTTAAATTAAATATATTTTATTATGGAATACTTTACATAAAGTAGTACAAAGTATACGTAAGCAAGAATGCAGATGTTCAATTTTATTACATAATATTCCTATATAAGTAATGTAGATGATATAAATAAGTAGGTGCATGAGAATGAGTTTGTATGACAAATGTATCATTTAATTCAGTTAAATAATAAAACATGTTTTTTTTAAGTATCTCGTGAGTAGTACAAGTGTAAATAATTTATTTAATTTTTCGGTCCAATTAATGTTTATATATTTATAAATTTAAATTAAAAAAAAAGTAAAAATATTTATATATATATATTTTTTATTTATTATTAAAATAGTTTTACCTTTTTTTTATACATATAAAATACTTTTTATTTCATTTTATATAATTATATTTATATTATTTATTATTTTATATTTTGCATGTTTATGAATTATTATTTATTTTAATTATATTTAATTATTTATTTATATATATAAATATTAATCAACATCATAGCAATCTTAGATATAATTCATATAGCCGAATTTACGTGTGACATTGTATTTCTTGTGTTGATTATTAAAATTATATTTCACTGTTGTTAGATTATTGTAGAAATTGTTTTCATGTTTGGTTATCTACGATTTATAAAATGATTGGAGGGTCACTCTTTGATCATTTTCATGAATTTATCAGATTTTTCTGGAGAGGGCGATTAAACTTACCTGCCAATACTTATAAAATCGCATGTAGCTTTTTCATCAATAGAATGATCATAAACATCTCATTTCACTTGAAAAATAGCATAAAATTGCTCTGAAAGAGTCAATTTAATTAATTACTTGGTTAGCATGTATGCATTATTATTATTATTGAAATCGTAATTTGAACCTCCTCCAAGCACAATCTCAGAAATATTTAAATATGATACATCTTTCTGAAGCACAAAATTTAATTTAATGATTAAATTGAGTTTTTGTAAAATATATAATGTTTTTTCTCAAAGAACAAATTGCTATTCAATCTTAAACATAATAAAAGTGCTTATTCGGTCTGCACGTATATAGTAACTACAATAAAAGAAAAAGTAATTTCAAATCATGCTATGGAGTTTATTGTGTGATTTGGTGTTTTGTATTCTATACAACATTATCAAATAATAACATAAAAAAAATATAATTATTATCTTTTGACAAGAACATGTCATACTAAAGTAAACATAATCTTACAATTTTTTTTTTTTTTTTTTTTTTTACAAAACTCATCTATCTTAATTCTTGACATTAATAGAAAATAAATTTAAAAACGAAAGTAACAAAATATGAAGGTAGTAATCATTTAATCAAAACACTAAAAAATAAAAATAAAAATAATAAAAAAAATAATAAAAAAATAAAAATAAAAAAATGTATACATCTAGTTTTGGTAATGCAATCTTTGGGTTTAATAATTACTAAAATAGCCGCTTGGTACGTTGTGACTAATCAACGATAATTACAGGTGCAGAAGCACCTAGCCGCGGGGAGTTGTAATGTGTACATTAACCTGCATTGATCAATAAATTAAATTAATTGACAAACAAAAATGTGTTGTCCGTTTTTTTTTTTTTTTTTTTTTTTTTTTTGTAGTACTTTTTTATTTTACATTTGAGGCTGCAACACTAATTCATTTAGCTTCATCCTTTTAAATTTACTTAAACAATGACACATGTTGAAATTTTTAAATAAATTTATAAAATTTATAATTTTTTATAAATATGCATTAAAAAAAAAATAACAATAATAATAAAACATATAAGAAAATAAAAGCAATATTTTAAACAGAAAATTTAAAGATTCATACAGACAATCTTCATTTAAACATAATTTCTAATAAATCCAATAGTTTATTATGAAGTTTGCGTTAAATTTAAAGTGAATCATTACTTGATTAGTAATAAAAAAGGTGGTATTGCGTAAAAAGTCTTTAATTTTTTTTTATTGAATAATAGAAAGTATATTTTTTTTTATGTCTCTGATGATGATCTAGAATTTTTTTTTTTGCTAATTTCGTAATTCTCACAATGTTTCCCACACTATAACACTATTTTTTTTATGCCAACTGAAGTGTCATAATTCATTTTATTTATTAATTTTATTATTATTTTTTTATTAATTTACTATCTCCTATAATTATAGGATGGTAGTTTTGCAGTTTCAATATTATGTGCAAATTGCGTAATGGTTTTGGGATTTTTTTTATATGCTTTAAAAGTTTTATTTATTATTATTTTACACCGGGATGCATTTCCTTATTTATTATTTGAGTAAGTTTTCTTACATCCTTTTAATTATTCTATGTATTATAATTTAGATTTTTGCTCATAGATTAATCATAAAATATCAAAAAGTTATTAATAGCTGATTAATTATTTATGTTAACACTTTTTTCTTTCCCAGGAAATGTGCCAAAGTATTTTATTTTTAACATATTTAGCTATATATAAATTTCAAAGCAGAGAAAATGTTCACAAATACCAATATTACGTAAAAGTTGACTCTCGTTTCATTTTAAATCATAAATTATTTATACTTGTAATAAAAGTTAATTTAAATTATATATTTTTACAACATTTGATTATAAATACAACTATAAAAAAATTACGAAAATTATACGACTTTAGAATTGGCCAGTCAATTTTAATAAAAATAGCAATCGTATAGCAAATCTTTTTTTTTTTTTTTTTTTTTTTTTTTTTTAACACATTATTTCATAAGACCTAAACAGTGATAATAAGCGAAAAAAATTTAATGTCTATGAAAAAATAATCGTGACATCCAAAAATTACAAAATGAAATTTGGAAATTTATTTAAAATTTATTGCATCTTATAACTTAAGTATATAATTATATTTTTGTTACGTATTTGACTCTTTTATGAATAAAAAGCTAATTATATAAATAAAAAAATTATATATAGTTATAGTTTGTTTAAAATAATGCCCATAACACTTTCTATAAATAATTTTGGTATTTTTATATATAAATAAAATTAGCTATACTTAACGTGTTACTCAATCGTACATTATTAGAATCCACCCATATTTAATATCCTTTGTATAATATAGCTTAACAATATGTAAAAGAAAATGATAAAAATATACATCGAAAAATGTTCTTTAATATAATTCTAAATTACGAAAACAAAAGAATTCTAATTTTGATTGTATTTAAATTACGATTTAATACGGTTTCGATGTAAAGTTTTGTAACTTTATTTCATATATTGTATTTGCATAAATTCTTATAATAAGTCATTTTTCTTTAAACTTATTTATTATTATTATTATTATTATTTTAAGTAAGCAGGTAGACATTCTTTAAACTCAAATTTAAATGTAAAAACAAAGTATTTTGGAAATTATTAACATATTTTTTTAAATAAAGTTTAACACTTCATGTATTTAAGCGAAACATAAAATTATTTAGCATATTAAAACCATCTATTAACTTTATGATACTTAAAATTGTAATGTCCGAGTATAGAACGATGACCTCTAGTAAAACTTTCGAAAATAATAAGACGCATCATTATGGAAGATCACCACACGCACATGACTTTCAAAAATACGCACAAATATGTCGTAATCACCATCTTCAAAAAAAAAAAAAAAAAAAAAAAAACTTTTTTATATGATTGAAAATTTTCACTCTCTTTTCCTGCACCCATAATGACATTTTTTTTTCTTTCTCCTTATTTGGTGAAAGTGGTATATTTTATCGTATACTTTATTTTATTTTTTGCATAATATGTTAATTTTTACGTTTTTAAGAAATAGTCCTTTGTTTCTATTAAATATATGTGTATACAGGTGTATGAAAGTTTATAATGTCATTTACTTTTTCTTGTACTATTTACATATATTTTAAATGTATATTTTTTTTTGCCAATACGTGCTTCGAATTTTTATTTTAAGTGCACTTTTTTTTTCTCTTTTTTTTTCATGTCAAACAGATCCGTATAAATGTTTAAATTGCAAATATCAGTAGTGCATGTATTACATTTGAATACCTATACCATATAAAACTTTTACTCATAAAAAAAAAAAAAAATCATTGCACTTGATCTGAGAAGGAGAGCTAAAATATATATTATGTATTTTTAATAATTTGTGTAAATTATATATATATATATATATATATATATATATATATATATATATATATATATATATATATATATATATATATATATATATATATATATATATATATATATATATATATATATATATATATATATATATATATATATATATATATATATATATAAAACTTCAGATCTAATAATTTAAACTTCATTTATTGAGAACACCAGATTAATTCACACTTATTTTACAACTTCGATCAAGTACATTCATTGCTATTTTTTACAGCAAATTTATCAAATTAAATGTTTCAGCTTGTATTTTTAAATATAAAAATATTTAATTTTATATATATAAGTGATAAAAGAGAATATAAAATATGTTTTTAGCTATTTTCATGTTAGTTTCAAATAAATTTCAGAAAAGTAACTTATTACTCTATTTTTTGTATATAAAACTGTAACTAACATTTTTAAATATTCTAGTTTTTAATTTGCATGAAATTACGTAAAATATTAAAATTAGAAAATAATAATATTTTATATTTTACTTAGCATATATAGTTGATCCCTATGATATTACTTATTTGCATACTTAATTTTACCTGTAATAATAATTACTATCGCAGACTAGTTACTAGTAGGTCATAAAAAAACATCAAAAGAGGCCAATGTTTTAATTAAAATTAATCAGTAAACTCATATATTTTACTTCAAGACGAATCTTTAAATTTAGAAGATATTTCGTTTCATCAAATTCAACAACAGATAGTTTATGATTTTCATTTTATAAGTTTTAGTTTTCGTTGACTGTTTCAAGGAATTTTGTTCTTGTAACATTAACAATTAAGAATTAACATTATGATGCTGAGCTCATTAATTTACGCGTATAGATATTTACATACGAAATATATAAATTAAAAAATTATAAAAAATAAAATAATAATATTAAATTATTTATATACATGTAATAAAATAATTATAATAAAATTATTATATTTTAATATAAATTAAAATAATAATTTTCTTAAATAATAATAATATATCAGTCATTATGATATAGGTGTACTAAATGAATTTGCAACGTAATAAATGTTTGCTTTCTATAATTTGGTAGATATAATACAGATATGGATTCTGTGGTTATAATTTATAATTGCAGCGAAGAGATAGTATATAGGTAAATAGAAATGTATTAAGGCGGTGGGGGAGCGACTTGGACCGGAAATCGCTAAAAGAAGAACTATATATTTCCAAATAATTTTTTGTACATGATTTAATTCCAATAAAACCAAAATTAAATTTTCAAATAAAATTAAGTAAATTTAAAATGTATTTTTTTATACCCCAAAAAATTTTAATGATATTTTTAATTGTAAAAAAGTTTCTAATTTGACTAAAATTTCCCGCTCAAATTTAAATTTTCACATTTACATGTTATCTTTAAAGTGTGATAACTTAAATATTTGATCGTGTTTTCACATATTTGACGTAACTAAATTTTTAAGTAACATTTCTTCTTTACTTTATGTTATTATTATTATTTGCAACCGTCCTAGTTTGCGAGATATCAGTCGGTCACCTACCCCCTTAAAAATCTTCACATTAAAACTGGTATGTATAATATATTCTTGAACAAATGATTGGCATCGGCGATTTGGCGTTTCATCTTATCTATATACTTATAACCAATATTTTAATTATTATGCTGTAAATGGACCGTAATATTAATTATTAAGCTAATAATTGCTTTAAATAATATAGCTAAATTATTATGTATTATATTATTTTTAGATGCTAAATTGTTATAATACTGCATCTTCATACTCGCATTTATATTTTAATTGATTTTTTTTAACAATATGAATTTTATTTTAATTTATTCTTTACGGGATAAGTACTATTGGGAAGTTAGTTAGGATATCATAAGATTGATAAGTGTGCATTTTATTTATCTTATGATTTTTTCTAATTATTAAATTGCAGTTTTATTGAAAATAGACCAAATTTTTATTTTTAGTTTAAATTAAAGTTAAGTCCTTTATTAAAAATTTAGTAAATATGTTTATTTAAAATCAGAGCTGCCTTTTTGTATTGTATGTATGCAAATTTCTAATAAAACTGATTAAAATATATATATATATATATATAAATATAATTATTTTGGATGCATAGCTATGTTATGATAAAAAACTACAGAACAACATACATGAGTTTGTTTTCTGTCACCATGAAGTTAAAAATTAATAATAATAATAATAATAATAAATAAAATAAAATTTTAATAATATATATGGAAATGTCATGTATTTATGTACCACTATACTATAATCAAAGTCTTTAATACTTTGTATTACCATGAAAGTAAAATTTTACTATATCACAGAGCTTGTATAATGTATCCCTCATGTTTAATAGAATGACAAAAATAATAACAAAGTAATAATATACCTTCGCTAATATAAAAGTTAAGAAAAAAAAAATCCACCATTACCGGAAATGCACGTCATTTTCTAGTTCGTTAGCCCGTATTCGAGTAATCCAATTATAAGCACATAATTAAAATTATAATACAACTTTTCATAGAGTTGCATCTTAAAATTAGAAGTTAATTTGATTAACAGACCATTAAATATACCATATTGTTAGAATCACGATTTTACGTTAAGAAAAAAATTCCCTAATATAATGATTATATCTAACTAATTAAATTGAATTAAAAAAACAAACAATAAATCAAAAATTCTTAATAATTTGACTATACAACATGACTTTTTTTTTAAAATAAGGTAAAGTCAATAATATCTAGAATGATAAAATTACTACAATAAACCATGTCTGTGATTACTAATTATGACCTCATGTTGACCCTTTACAAGAGAAAGCAAAGAGAAATAACATCATGATCTTCGTATGATCTCGTTCATATTTATATTTAAATACGTTGTATCATGCAAGCATTCTTTTATATCGGAAACTTTAATTTTAGGTCATATTTTAATCATTAAAAAAAAATGTATTTCCGATGTAATTTTATAATGATTTTATTATTTGAGCTTTTCTTTTATTTCTCTGTATATATACAATTATTTATAAATTTTATTATTGAATGTCTTTATTTGATTAAAATTGATAGTTTTTATTGTTTAAAAAAGTAGAAAAAAGGAATGATTTGATAGTATAATAAAGTAAAAATGAAAGAAATGATAGATAAAAACTATAGTAATAATAATAATAATTCAAATTTCAATGGATTTTTATTTTAAATTATTAATAATTATTAGAATAATATTTAGTTTGTACTTCTTTTTGCCATTAAGAATAAGAACTTTAATTTATTGAAATTTATAATTGTTAAAAACAATTGTCGGTTTTATTTATAAAAATTATTGATTATATTTTGGGAAAATACCATCTAAACTCATTGTCTTACGATTCATATTTAAATCGTGAGAAAGGAAGTAAAAGTCTAATTACATACTTTTTTGTTCCTTCTTTTTATTCCTCTATTGCATGCATAAAAATTGCATCATATTAAATGATGCAATCATAATAACTTAAAAACTTGAACTTTAATTAATTATGTTTAAAAAAAAATGTAGAGTGATTTTAAAGTACATTCATTAAAATTACATTATAAACTAAGAAACTGTTTTTTTTCTTCTAAAATTATTACTATCTTATATTATCATTAAAAAGTAAACACTTTTTGCAATTTAATTTAATTTTTTGTTGGTATCTCAATTTTTTGTGTGTGTGCATCAAGAAATGTTCACATGTAATAAATAATATTGTTTATTAATGCTGCAATATAATTCTAAATATAATTTATTAATATTATTATTACACATCTAATCATATTATATAAAAAAGTAATAATGTAGTTCGAGATTCAAAGAAATTGCAATTCCGGCGTATTGTTAGTGTATATAGATGAAAAATTATGTAATTTTGAATCACTATATAACAAGATTGTGTAATTTGATGAGAACTCCTTTTTTTTTTTTTTTTTTTTTTTTTTTTTAGTTTTTGTTATTATTGAAGTACAGTTTGTTGTGTCAATTTATTATGAAATATTAAATTATATTTGAAAATTACTTACCTTTTTGTTGTTATTATTATAGGTCAGTATACTAAAATTAAGTACATAATGTTAGGTTATATATACAGTACATAATATATAAAGTAATCACTGTTTATTTATAAACTTATATATTATAGAGATTTTAACGAGTTCTATTATAATATTATAAAAAAAAAGGAGTAGAATTAGGGAATTAATGTCATTGCAGGTTGAATGACTTTAGTACTGATTAAAATAGTGATATGGTTGGGTATTATGTTTGTCTTTAATTTTATTAAGTTACCATGAGGTTCCAAGCTTCTGATTTTTGAGGCTTACCTTAATCGTCTTTATTATTATTAAAGTGGGATTAATCCTGAATATACCAAACAATCAAGATTTATAAAAGTTGGAAAATCTGATTTTATCGATGAACGCATTTTTGATCAACTTTATTTAGTAATTTGTATGCGTCATTTAAATTTCTCCTTTTTAGTTTACCAGTTTTCTCAAAAAACTTTTTTAAAGTTGGTTCCGCAATGCTAAAGGATATAAACTTAGTGGTCTCTAGTTGTTTCTACGTACACATCTGACTGGTGACGTCATATCCAATAGCAAGCATTATTGTCATATCTCAAGATGAATAAATTTCAATTACATTATTCGAACTATAATCCCAAGCTCATTTTAATGCTCTGTCTCTCCTTTATCTCACGTTTGATTTATTTATTATTATTTTTACATATGCTATAAGCTTTCAAATGACACTAAAATGGAAAAGACCAGGTTTTCAACTGTCGAGATACGAACCTTCAAATAAAACCCCTTTAAATTACGACGTGAAATACACTCACATGAATTTTATACCTTTATATGGTTGTCTGTATGATCTATACCATTTATATTTTTATTAAAGAATTTCCCCGCAGTTTATTTACCTTTTAGTATGTCACCTGTCTGTAATTAGTCATTTCAGTCTTTTTTATTTTGCAACAATTATAAGTATATAAAAATAAACAATGACGTCAATATTTGGTCTAGATCAAACAAGTTTTATGAGCTGTAGAAAAAAAAAGAGTACAATTAAGAAATGTATTGCATTTCATAAAAAAAAAAAAAAGAAAGACTCTCTCTCTCATCTGATATATTTGAGCTAGTATGACAAGTTTTAATATAATACGTGACCTCCTAAGTAACAAGTACGTATATAAGTACAGTCAGATTATCGTATCAGTGATGCTGTGTTTTTGTGAACTAAAATAAATAGAGAGTGTATGGAGGTCTAAATTTTAGTAGTTACTATGGTAGTTTATTCTCATCTCAAGCAGTTTTTTTTTTGTCCGGTCTAAAGTTATTACTTGAATTTTTAATTTTTATAAAATTCTGTAAAACTATAAAGAAATGCACTCCATTCTGGCATTATTTTAAGTATTTAAGTTTAACTGATCATTTCTCACTGTCTCAATTCTTGTAGACAAGAGTCTATGCTATAATGTACTGTACAGTACAATTGTCTTGTATTTGATTATAGGAGAAAGAGTAAATAAACATATTTTGAATGATATCAGGAAGTTACGGAGGAATATGGAACAATTTTTATAAATTAAAAATTAGTTCTTTAGCTCAAAATCTTACAAAATTACATGTTAAATAAATATACTTATAAAACTAATACTCTATTTTTCTAATAAAATGCTAAAGTTTTATTTAATATAGTTTTTTACACATTCGTATACTCTTAAGCACACAGATTAAAAGAAATACGTAATAATTATGCTACACCATCCTAAGCAATATTCATTAAAACATAATTTTTGCTACACTGAATTAAAGTTAAGCTGCATAGCATAAATTGGCATAATTGTGGCGTAAATTACGTTATTTCTTTCTTCCATTATACTGTAGTTACAATATCATAAAATAAATCAGCATTGTCGAACGGTTTATGAAAAAAAAAGTAGATTTCATTTTTACGTTAAGCCGACTATATATACAGTAAAATAACTACGTATGTTATTACGCCCACTTTTTTAGCCCTACATTGCGCTTGACTCCTTGGATTACATTGCTAAGAATTTTTATATACTATACCTTTAGGTTGTTGACATTCTTCTACTACTTTCATCTTCACACTTAATTTACTTGTAATTATTTGTAAATTTAGTAATGAGGTCTTATGAGAGGAATGTGATTATTATCACGAGTATAATAAGTTGTTGATTTTCATTCCAATAATTGCAAATAATTAATGATGGATATGGATACGGAAATAAAACATAACATTTTTTTCTCTCTTAATAATGCAGAATTAATAAATAAACTCATAGAATTACAAAAAAAAAAAAAAAAAAAAAAAAAAAAAAAATCACATTACGTATATCAGAAATCATGGTAATCGTTGAGGTGCGCGGGATAAGCTTAGATTCCCTAATTTCTTATTCTTTATAGCATTGCGGGTCCATGCTTTTAGTAATTGTTGTAAAAACTACTGCTTAGAGGCCAAAAATATTTTAATGAGAAATACTAAACATGTTTGAAGCTAACAGAAAATTTTAAGATTTTTTCATCATCGATAACCTGCATTGTTTCTTCTCTTAATATCGTTGACAAAACAATAATAATAATAATAAATAAAAGTACTAATTTAAAATAAATTCGTATCACAATATAAAATTTAATGTCATTTTAATTTTTACAACATAAAAAAATTAACCAATTATAATCCACTTCATCGTTTTTTTTTTTTTTTTTTTACCATTGTGTATAAATACAGTATTATAAATAAGAAATATTAAGGTTGAAAAACTGTACCATATGTATTTTATTTTGATTCGGCATTTTCTGTCATCGTTCTAGACTAACTAACATACATATTTTTTTCATTCATTTACATATTTTAAAATATCATCTTCATATACATACCAATATCCAGTTATAGCTAAATTAAATTGTTTACATTTTAATTTAACATATGTATGCATCAATAGTTTCTATCGCATAACTAATTATAAAATATTTAATAATGATATAATATATTAACACATTAAATGAGAACATAATGTATTAAAGAAAAAAAATCTTAATGTTTGTTGCATGCACTAGATTTTGATTTCTTTTTTTCGATCTGACAGTTCTGATTCTACTTTTTATCCATCAACGTCAAAAAAATAGATACATCACATGTTAGATAAAAATAAAACAAAAAAACGCAAGGTGTTTCAGAGAAAGATTTATCAAAATATTTTATTCTTAATTAACCATGAAGATTTTTATCTTTTTTAATTTTTAAAGCGTAAATGTGTGCTATTTTTAAATGTGTTAGTTTTTTTTTTTATTATTTCAAATCAGGATACAATCTGATAATTTTCTTATACTAGATTTTGTCTTGTACGTTTTTTTTTTCTTTTATCAGTTATATTTCTGTTTATATTAAATAATTATATTTTATTGAAATAATTTTTAATTTGCCATAGTAGGTATTGTTCGTAAACCCTGTTTTCTTGCAACAAAAAATGCGCATTGCATTTGAATAATCATAGTTAATCTTCATTTTAGTAGCCGAAAAGAGAATTTACGAACAGCATTATTATGTCATTGTAATGATATTCAAAAAAGAACTTACAAAATATTGTAAATATGCTTAATTTGCAATATTCAAGTTGATGAGGTAATGACTTGCTTCTGTATTAATTTTTTTAACATGTGCACTACTTGATGGCTCTATATATTTTTTAACAGAAGTAATTTCCTTATTTATTAATTATTTTTTAATTTCAGAATAAAAAAAGCATAATATACCTATATAATACTTATTATATTAATTTTATGTAATGCAAATTAATATAATATAAATAAATGTTGGCTAATAATTATTTTAATTAGTTAATAAGTGATGTAATTAGTACAATTATTTGTTAGGTATTCAAAGCTAATTACATTTTAACTTTTAGCTGAGATTTTCAAGTACACATTTTTTTGATCAAATCTTTATAAAATTAGCACCAAGCTTCAATATATTATTATACTTTTTTTTTTTTAATAACAGCAACAAAAAGATTATGCTGTCCAGTACATCACAGCACATCTACAACATAATTGTTTACTTTTGGCGTTTCCTGCAATAGTATAATAAATAAATAACATTCTGTTGTACAGTCATTCCAATAAAAAATGAAATTGTATTGGCTTATGGCCATTCAATGCAATCAGATGGAGATTTCATTTGACGCAAAACTCTATCTAAAAACATGTTATTCCCAAATGCTAATAGAATTGCATTTTTTATTGGAATACATAAATTGTACAGTATTTTTTAGTATTGTACAGTATAAAAGTTACTTTTTCGTCGGTGAAACGTTAAACAGTAATCTTGTTGTGCAGCAAAGTCGAGTCACCTTACAAGTTAGCTAATTCTTCGTGCGTTTTCTGTTTAAAAACACCATATAAAAATGTTTCGAATTTATATATATAAAAAAAAAAAAACAAAAACAAAAAAAAAAAAAAAAAGAAAAAAAAACTTTAACGCACTTTTTGTAAGTCATGAACTCCATGCTAATAGCTATATAATCAAAGTTCCCAAAATAAAACGCAAGAGAAACTTGGTGTTTAATATAAGAAATACGTATATAACAAAATAATAAGAAATGGGATTTAAAATGAATTAAAATTCAAATCATGTAAGAACGAATATAAGTCATTGAGAAAACTAACTCTATACTACTATAAAAGAAAATACAAACTGTGGGTAAAACGAAATAATATATAATTCTCTAGATACAGATACATCTTATTTTAAATTAAGTTTAATCTTGTAAAAGAGAAGAGAATTATCACTGCGCAGTGTGCTACCATCCTTTTTGTTACGTAAAAAATTACGCTTTTTTTTTTTTTTTTTTTTTTTTTTTTGACATTCGTGTAATTTTAACAAATCGTGCTACTTTTTTTTAGGATTTTTTTTTTTCAAAGTTATTTACGAATATTAGTTTAAATTACATTATGAAATTAAATAAAGATAATGAGTATTATGTATTATTTTTATTTTAAAAGTACACAAATAAACATGCATAACTTTGTTCAAGTAAAATAATGTATCACTTTTTTTTTTTTTTTTTTTTATTTGTTAAAAAAAAACTTACAACATTAATTACTAATCCATTCTTTTATTATTATGTTTTTCTATTCTATGTTCTTCGTGTTTTTCATTTTCCTTTATATTTTTTAAAAACGTGCATTTTTTTTCTTTTTCTTTTTCTTTTTGCATGCATGCCAGATTCAATTTACTTGTGAATAGTGCGTGTTATTATTTTTTTTCTGTCAATTATGATTATTATTATTATTGAAAAAAAACTATATATATAAGAAAGTGGTTATTTTAAAACATTTTGATGTTTTTTTTTTTTTTTTAATATTTTTTATAAGGAATTATGATTCGTATATTTATCGTACTGTATTTAAGAATATTAATTAATATATGGATGAAAAAGACATTTTATTGACCCTTAAATGAAAGTTAAAACAAGCATTAGTATTGTCTAAGGGACAAGGGTCCTTAAGTATTGCCAAACACGTAAATACTAACTAAAGAAATAAAACAAACAAAATTAAGTTGAAAATTTCTGTTTAATTTTTTGTTATTAAATAATCACGTAGGTGAGTGCCATACATCAAATCATTCCAAATATTGATTTCTTTTTTAATTATAAAAACTTTTTCTTTTCCTTTTTTTTTTTTTTTTTTTTTTTTTTTTTTTTTTTTTCTTCATGTTATAAAATAAGTTGAGAGATACAGGAAGAAAAAAAATAGCAATAAACATTAAAGTCAAACCAGATTATGTGGTAACAGGGGAAAGAGCCACTTATATAATTTCTAATATTGTATAATGTTCGTTTATTTAACACTACTTTAATGGATAATCATTGCAGAAACATCCTCTAATTTAAATAATTTATGCTTTAGAAATATTTGTGCACTGAAATGAAAAGTAAGATGCTGAAATTTTTCTATTATTATTTATTTAAATTATTGTTTGCATTATAATAGTTTAATAATAGCCTATTTCTTTAAATGCGTAACCTTGTCTATTATAAATTAGAACTAAAAATAGAATATTCCTCACAAGTATAAATACATAATTACAAAATTTGACAGTTTGTTTTCAATATCCATCTTGAAAATGATAAATTTACGTTAATTTAAAAAATTACAACACGAGAAGCTCTTCGTTTAAAATTGCAAATTTATGCGTTACAGTTTAAAAGAAATGCTTATTAATTTGTCAAGTTAAAGAAACTTTATGTTCTACGAAACCATTGATCATTTTCGTGAATTTCAATAAAGTTCTATGCCCTATAAGATGATTGATTTTTTTTTTAATTTAAGTTGCACATATTGTACTGTATGCTTATTGCTTACAAATAATACAATATGTATTACAATTATTATTGTCAACGCAAAAAAAAAAAAAAAAAAAAAGTATACAAAATTTGCAAAGCGTAATTATATTCATGTCACGAAAACGTCAGTTTAACATGTATTGATTATTTAAACAGTTCACTGATCTAATCAACTATAGGTTTAAAAAATTGTGCACGTATTTTCTAGAAACGTTTTGATTGTAAAGGTTAAAGATATACTATATATGTGCTTGTTTTTAACTTAATTATTTTTTTTAACAAGAATACAAATTTCTCGTTTATTTACATAGGCAAATAGTATAGTAAATTATTTAAATTAATTTTTTCCGATTTTCTTTGAAAAAACTATAGTTCAAGTATTGAATAGCTTAAAATATAAATAAAATAGGCATAATATAGTTGATGTCAGTTTTGTCAGGAATCGCAAGCTTTTTTGTTGTAAATGGATCATATTTGTTGATTATTAGATGACAAATTTATTTGTTTGTTAGAAAAAATGTAATTTTGAAAAGTTGCAAACGTTAATTTAATTAAAAAATTAGCTCGTAGTTTGTGTGATGATATATTTTTAAAAGTACATTTTAATACTAATCCACTAATATGGTTATTGCATGTGTAAATACAGGTTGAAGTTTTAAAGTTTATTAATGCTGCTTACAAAAAATATAAAATTTTAAACAAAATGTATTTCAAAATGTTCTTTTTTTGTCATAATATACACCAATAGCAAAAAGAAAAAAGAAAAAAAAAAAAAAAATTATATTTTGTTTTTTATTATACGTAGTCGACTGTGAAAGTATTACTTTTAGCAATGGTTTTATTCCCCAACTCAAAAGCAACGTTAGAATTCTAATTGAAGTTTAAAATAATAAAACTTCATTGATTTGAGCACGCAAAAAAGTTTAATTAACCACTCAAAAATTATTATACGATTTGAATTATTTTTAATATATAATAATTATTATTAAATTATTTTCTATTTTTATCAGCGTATATATTCCTAATTAAAAATATTTTTACGACCTCTCTTACTTCTCATCCTAAATATCCTTAACGAACCATTTTAAATTATATACCATAAAATAAAAATTATTTAAAAACTCGTAATTTTTAGGTGAGAAAAATATTTGAATAAAAACGTGACTAAATGAATATTAAATGAACTAATAAAACACTTCATTTTTTTACATACTTTTTCATCTGCTTAACCTTAAAGTAAATCGTGCATAATTGAAATGTATTTTGCACTTTCTAAAAAAATATATACGAATAAAAAAATAAGAAAGAAAAGTGCACCATATTTAATATTAAATACGTGTGTTAATAAATAATCGTATGCAAAAAAAGTAAATTATGTTAGTAAATCACGCTATGAAGAACAATTCACTTGTTATTATTTTTTATAATTACATTATTATTTTTTTTTAGATTGTTTGCCTTTCCATTCTTCAAACCATTATTCTTATTTTATTAAGTAACTAAATATTAAATTTAAATCCGGATGTTCTATATATTTTGTAATAATTATTATTATTTCATTCATTAAATAATATTTACGTAATATAATTATTATTGTTTATAATTTATATATAATTTAATAATTTTTTAAAATAATTGCAATTATTTATCTTTTTATATTTTAGTTATATTTTAGTGAGATATTTATATTTATGTATAAACATATGTAAGTTTATGCTCTGTTTTTATGTTTTAAATTTGTGATTTTAATCATGTTTTTGTTTTTTTCTGTTACAGGTAAGCTTGACTCTTTTCTGACTCGATTTTGTTCGATTTCGTTGATTGGTGAGTTTTAAACCATTCTCTAAAAAAATAGGCAAATGCGTAAAAAAAAAAAAAAAAAAAAAAAAAAAAGTGATAACTCTACAATATTGATACTTCAAAGCATTCCGACTCCTTTCGCTCCTTCAATTCTATAAAATCGTGTCTATTTTACCGTCTTGAAATAAATTATATCCTTAAAAAGTGCATTATAGAAACTGATGTGTTGTTTTATATATTTTGATTTGCATACTATATATATATATATAATATATTTTAATGTAAATAAATTATTTAAAATAAGATGTTATTGATGTTTTTTTCCATCAATAAATTATTTTTGCTTATATGCATCTTGTTTATGTATAATATATTATATAGTGTGGGTTCTATATTTTTTTCTTTTCTATTTTGGAAGAAAAAAATAAAAATACTATTCACTAGGGAAAAATATCATGGTATAAAATTTTAAAAGGTAAAACAGAATTGTATAATGCATAACTTCTTACGCGTTTATTATTTCGAAAACTCTTACGATTATAATAATTTACGTGAAAATTTCTACTTGTCTATAAATGGCTTGTCGGCGTGTAATACAACCGGCATTCTTTCGCGAAAAATGTAGCTTTGTCTGCAAAATTTCGCAATCATTTGCATCATTTTTCTCACTTTTTTTTTTCTCCTTGGAGCGAGTCAAATTTGCATTTTTTAATTCTTGAATGCAATAAAATTGCTCTTTTGCCTTCCTAGGACCAATTTTCCGAGTTTTATTTTGATTTTTTTCATGAAGAACTAATTTCGCAGAAAATTATTCATAATATCCAGTATCCCAGACTTAGAAGATGAAGAGGAAGAAAAAGAAGAAGAAGACGAAAAAAAATCTATTCCACTTCTCAAATAAATATAAAATTTTATATAACGTGTTTATGTCTATTCTACCTTACATAAAATAAACTTTTTTAGATCTTGTTTTCAATTGGAAAACTTAAAAAGAAAGACGAATAGCATAGACCACTTTAGCTATGTTTTTTTTTCCTCCTATATCTATGCTACTAAAACAGCTTACTTTTTCTTTTTTAAAAGAAATCTCTCTCTCTCTCTCTCTCTCTCTCTCTGTTTCTCTCTTTTACTCTTATCACTTAAATCCCAGCAAACCAAAAAAGACTTAGACGGACTTAGCATACAGTAGAATCCAATTCAATTCAACTTCATTCTAATTTTATATAACATATCAAAATCTCTTATAAACTATATATTTTATATAATCATTTAAGAGTTTTTCGTTTTTGTATATAGGGGTTGGATTTTACTATAGTTTATAAAAATATATATATACAAGGGAGAAATGCTTTACTTTCTCAAAATCCATTTGTTTTCATTCAAAATCTTTATGTCAATGTGATACCGTATTACAGAGAAAAACACCCTTCTCTGTACTCTCTCTGTCTCTCTCTTTCTGTAGACTGGCAAAAGAATAGTATTAAGAAAATCTTGTAAAACGTAAGATAAATGTACAGGGTAACCAAAATAGTAAAGAAGAAAATTTATGTCTTATTTTAGAAATGAATATTTATGATATTTATTTTTTATTTGGTTTCTGATGGTATTTAGTTTTAAAATACAGATATTATTGGAGATTACGATAGGATTCTTAAGGGGGTAGGTGACCGACTGATATCTCGCAAACTAGGACGGTTGCGAATAATAATAAATAACACAAAGTAAAGAAGAAATGTTACTTAAAAATTTAGTTATGTCAAACATGTGAAAACACGATCAAAAAATATTTAAGTTATTACACTTTAAAGATAACATGTAAATGTGGAAATTCAAAGTTGAGCGGGAAATTTTAGTCAAATTAGAAACTTTTTTACAATTAAAAATATCATTAAAATTTTTTTTGGTATAAAAAAATATTTTTTAAATTTACTTTGTTTTATTTGAAAATTATTGTTTGTTTTATTGGAATTAAATCATGTACAAAAAATTATTGAGAAAATATAGTTGTTCTTTTAGCGATTTCCGGTCCAAGTCGGTCCCCCACCGCCTTAATAATAATGGGAGTATAATTTATTGGTTGGTTTATTTTTTAGTCAATTTGCAAAATTAACTTGCAATATTATTTTGTAAAAGTATCTTCTTCATTTTCAACAGTTATTATTTTTATTTAATTTCTCTTGTTTTCTATTTCTATTTTCTCTTTCTGTTTTTGATTCGTTGCTATGAACTTGTCATGATACTTTGCACATCTTTTGATCATAAATTTTAACCTCATCAAAATCCTATAATAATTATTATTATTATTTTTTTTTTAAGTTTGAATTTAATTTAATTTAATTTTGCAAAATTTTGATGAAAATTTGCAAATAATGTTTTAATTTTTTGTGTAGTGATACATATTTCCAATAAAACCAATAGAATAGATCTGTGATTTAATTAATTTAGGGAGGGGGAGAAGGCTGATAATCTTGAAACTATAGGAGTAGAGACAAGTCTTGATAAAAAAAGAAAATACTAATAAAATTAAAATAATTTTGAAATTTCTATGAAATAAAAAAAAGGAAATCTAAAAAAACTCTTGAAATTATCTCTATATTAAAGACCACCTACGAATCAACCACATTTAAAAAAAAAAAAAAATCGTAAAAACGTTTTTTTTTTTTTTTTTAAATTTTTTTATTATTATTATTTTTTATTTTATAGTACATTAAAAAATAATAAGAATGATAAAAATTTCTCTTAAACGTTTCTTAATAGTATTAATTTCTTTTCTTTCATATTTTGCGAAATAAATACAAAATGCCTAAACCTACACACCATCAAATTTCTATATAGGCAAAAATAAGTCAATATTTTTCTAATATCAAAAACCAATTTTCTAATTTTTTTTCTTTGTATACATCCGTGTGGCCGTGGGAAATTGATTTGAGTAAAAAAATACCGACTTATCGTCCACTATATATTTGAAGTATTTCATACAAAAAGCTCGCTATTAGCTTATAAAAACACTCTCATTTTACGATGTTTTGCAAGATAACATATTTGAAATCGTACCTTGCAGCTCTTGTCGCTTTAAAAGTAAAAAAAAAAAAAAAAAAAAAAAATGGCATTTCTGTTTAAACAAAAAATGTGATGTACGGTTTTGGTATTATATCGAGAAAAAAAATCCGATGTCATGTTACAGAAAGAATAAAAATATCGTATTTTTCATTTTGATCAAGTCTTAGTTACGACTTTTCGAAATGATACTCACCTTCCTTATGGTTGACCTCTTTAATTGCTTACAAAAAAAAAAAGCGATGCTATACTATAAAAATACCTTGAGGCAAATTTCATACTTCACGAATAAGAAGTGTGTGGTGTATTAAATGTGGGAAAATATATCCGTTTTTTTTTATATTGTCTAAAGGATAAAATAGATATTAGAAAGAAAAAAAGAAAAGAAAAGGAGAGAAAAAAAATTTCACTTATTATGCGTGGTATAGTGATAAAATAAAAATAGAATAAAGGATGGAAAAAGAAAATTATGTGATGTCTTACAGAAAATATTTGTGTCAATAATATCATGATGATGACAATAGATAAACGCTAAGCCTATCCTCTTTTTTGTTTTGTTAATATTTATACACTGTATGCAAATTAGTAGTATAATTTGACCAACTTTTTTGTCTATTAAAACAATAGAAATATTTGATAACTTAAGTTTTACTTGCGATTAGCTGGCAGATCAAAGAACGTAATGCTAGAGAAATCTAGATTTTTGCATTCAGGATAATAGTAATAATAAAGGGTCATTATTATGCAAATTTTTTTAATCTGCGAGTCTTTGAAATTTTAAGCGTATAAGGTCCCATAATATTTTAACTTGTATTTAATGTCAGGATTCTTAAATTTGTATAAAAATAAGTAGGCGTTTCTATATAATAAGCTTTCAAGTAACTTCAGTATAAAAGGATGCCAGCTATGAACTGTGGAAATTTTAACCCTTATTAGTTATTACATGTTCAATTTTTTATATATTATTTATAAATAGTACAAGTGCAACTTTTTAAATTAATTTTTTGATGTGTCGATAAATCTTATTATCGACTGATTAGATTGTGGGTAAAATCTGACTGGAGTCATATAGCTTAAAATTTTTAATTAATATATTTAAAATTTCATTATTATTTTTATTCATTTATTTATTTATTGTTTTTCAAATTGAGATGTTGTTTTATACATACATCCTGACATATAACTATAGTAAAAACCATCTACATATTTTTAAAATTGAAAAAACTTAAAATATCTGATTTAAAAACTCTCTTACACTTTTTCATGTAAATTTAATATATTTATAATTTAATTTTCAATGAAATATTAAACACTAACTATATTTTATTGTACTCATTTTTTATTTTTAAATAAAACCAATAATATAAATAAAAAACAAACATGAAAAATACATTCACTTTAGTAAATAATAATAATAATAAAACCTGGAAAATAAGACCAAAAACTGTTTTTATACTTGAAACCAAATTTTACCGTTTAATTTTTGTGACGTTCGTTTTAAAAACCTTTTTGACTTTTTAAACCATCATGAATTTTTGATGAATTCATTAAATATGTATGTCGCGGTCACACTAAAATGAGATATAGATGTAACCAAACTTATTTTACTAATTCATATCATATTGATATACTGATTTAATTATTTATAAGTATAACGTTAAGTGGTATGAAAATATCAACGTTATTCTTTATCAACTTTTGCCCATATGATTACTCTTAAATGAGCAGAATTATTATACATATTAAGAAATAGTGTAGTGCAAACAATCAATTTATAAAGTTTTATTATCATATAGAGTGGTTGCATTCATATAAAATTCGACGTCATATGTGATCGAAAATAACACAAAAATGTGTTGAAATGTGTGGAAAATGGCACATTTTGCCAGTTAAAAAATATTTATACTATATAGTAATATTTTTGAGAGCATTGATGTTATTAGCAGGTTGTATTATAGGTTTTCAAGTATGCGAGACAAATAATAAATAAAAAAAAAAAAAATCACAGAAAATAGCCTAAGAAAAACACGTTTGTTCTATGCTGAGCAATGCTATTCATTGCTCCAGTACGGCGTCAAAGCGCATTCAGTATGACGTCGTGCGCAGACACCCTATAACCCGGAAATATACTTGTGTTTTATGAATTAGACATATTATGTAACACGTCTCTGCAATTATTATATATTATCCAATTAAAAAAAAAAACTTATATTTTGCGAAGAAAGTTTAATAATAACAAATAAGTAGGCAAATGAAATAATTATACTGAAGCAAATTTAAGTAAGAAATAAATGTCAGTTTTATTGGAAATTAAGTATATTTACAAGATTTCATGCGTGAATGACGGATTGAATTGATACAAAATTACTTTAAAATGTTAAAAAATAAAGATGTAAATCTAGTTTTAGAGCATCCTGTTTGATATATTCGTATACAAATATTATTTATACATCTTTATCGAAAGCAAAAATGTTAATTTTGTCTGTTAACGTGTTTAAGATATGATATGGTAATTGTAACATACTAATATAACATAATTTTATGATAAAAGCAATCAGAAAGAGAAAAGTTTTAAAAATATTTAGTAGATATATGCAAGATTACCCAAATTAAAATCTTTACTTAATCGCGGGGACAAAAATAAATATACTTACTCAAAAAAGGGTGCATGCTAAAGTAATGAATCCTAACTTATTTGAGAAAAACACTTTTGAGTTATTATGAGCACAATGCATTTTAGCAAATTATTAACAGTGCCTAATTTAAGTTTTGAGTTGTTTTCATTTTTTTGGCTATTAATAATTTGCTAAAATGCATTATTTTAGCTGCTAATAATAGCTCAAAAGGGTTTATGTCTAACTGAAGTAATGCACCCTTTTATTTGAGAAAGTAATTTATTTTCGTCCCGATTTTAGCAAAAGTTATTCATTACAGCATAACTTACGTTATGTTGAATATTTATTATGCTGTACAGCGTAGTAGCCATGCTATACAGTATTTATATACAATTGCATGATATAGCAACATGTGTATTGTGTATGCTTTATGACTCAAATGCAGCATAAGATATGCAGTTTATTTGATTCATGTTGCAATATTTTTATACAGAACAATTATATCAACATGTATTATAACAAAGAATTTAATTGTAATGCATGCTTACAATAGATAATATTTCCACTTGAAACAAAAGAATTAATAATATTATTCTTTTGTTTATAAATTGTACAGTAGTTAATGTTAAAATCTTTATTGCAGTGGCTCATGGAAGTTACGTATTGTCATTTTAGTGAAAAATTCATTTCTATTGGCTTATAGCCATTCAATGTAATCAGATGGAGATTTCAGTTGACTCAAAACTCTTATCTGTTATTCCCATATGCCAACAAATTCATTTTTAAGTACAATGACCGTACAATAAAGTATTTGTATTCATTTTAGAGACGAATTTTTACAAGTCTCCTTTTAAGTACAGTCTTTCTACTAAAAAAATTGAATTCTATTGGCATATGGAAATAAAATGCATTTAAATGAAGTTTTACGTCAACTTAAATCTCCATATATGATTGCATTGTGTAGCCATATGCCAATAGAAATGAAATTTTCAGTAAAAAGACTATAATTTCAATGTGTTATTACTTAATTAAAATTCTTACGTTATATAGTGTACATTTTCCTGTGTGTATGAGAGCATCCGCGCCAAAGTGACAGGTTGAATTTTTTTTTTTATTTAATTCTTTTTTCCCATCCCATAACCATCACACATTGGCACACATATTTATAAAATAAAGGAAAGTTACAAGGACGTTACGATGTCTCTAAAGTTCATTATCTTATTTTATTAGATAGTTTAATGAACCTTTTAAGTTTATATGTTACATATTGATACTTTATATTTTATACATTTGGCATTGCAAAAAAAGAAGAGGAAGAAAAAAATGTTGGCTTGTAGGATGAAATAAGGTATTGATGTTATAAACGAGTTTTGATTTTAAAGATGCTATTTTCTTTATATATATTTTATTGTGTTTGGAACTGTAACGCACGTAAAAGTGTTAACTTTCTTATAAGAAGATAAATCGAAACGTTATATTATTGCTTCCCTTTTTTTATTTATTTTTTTAATGATTTTTTTTAAGCTTCGATTGCTTTGAGCATTGAAATATTGTGCTTTTGAAATGCATGGGAAAATTTTAGGATACTTATTAATTTTTGAAATTATTTATTTATTTGTAAATAAATTATACGTTAAAGAAGCATTTATTCAATTCATTTTTTTATTTTAATAAATAATAGGATGAGAACTAAATCGTTAAGCTTATATAAAGAAATAATATCAAGTTTCATGGTATATAAGAAGGCAAAACAAATTTCTTTGTCCCAGAATACATTACATAGCTTATTGAGAAAAAAAAAGTAACCAGAAACCATTATTAATGTACAACATGAATGCTTATTGTACCATGAAATAATTCTTCTTCTTACGTTAACAGTTAATATCCTATCACGCATATACAAAAAGAAAAGTACAACCATAGTATGGTACAACACAAGTCATTAAATATATATATATATATATATATATATATATATATATATATATATATATATATATATATATATATATATATATATATATATATATATATATATATATATCTTTAATTCTATATACGTATTGTTATTTGCATATAATATGTTGAATTCGTAATTTTCTTATTTATTTAAATTATATACTGTTTTTAATTTTATTTTTGTTTATTAAATTTACATAAAGTTTTTGTTTTATTTGAAATTTAAATATTAATATATCAATTTAAATATTAATTGTATTGAAATTAAAATGGCTTTAGAAAATTTAAGTATTATAGCAGAATTAAGATGTTATTTTGAAATAACAAATTTATTTCTTATTTTATTTGTTTTACTTCATTTATAAAAGATAATTTCTTATTTACGTGCTTGGGATTTTTGCTGTTTAAAAAAGTACATAATGAGAATGAAAAATACATAATTATTTAACTTATACTATAATAATAATTATGAAAGTAAATAACCAATTGCAATGGTACAGAACTGTATTTTAGCTTCAATAAGTTGATTTAATTAATTAATTTATTTTTATTTTTTTATTTTTATGAATTGTATGCTTCCCAAAATTACATTATTTGGAGAGACAAGAATTATACACAGAAAGCTTAAAACATGAAATAGCAAACTTCAAAACATGTTAGGTGACCCAAAACGTTTTGGAATCTTCCGTTTTATAGGCGGTAAAAAAAAAAAAAAAAAAAAAAAAAAAAAAAAAAAAAAAAAAAAAAAAAAAAAAAAAAAAAAATTATAGTCACATTTTCTAAACACACAACTTCTCTCAGTAATCACTAATCATAATAATTAAAATAGCGTACTTATTATTTTATAATAAATTGTCAAATATAATTGACAAACTTATGCTGCAATAATTAAAATTACAACAACATATTGTCTGATAAAATTAAAGAAACATCCCGGATATTAACGCACCACGACTTTGTGTATTTATTTATCTAGCAACAACACAGAAATTAAAAAAGAAGTGTGTTCTACATAGTTACTTTACACCTTTATGTTGATAGAAAATTTAAGGTGACAGTATCTTTTGTAGCATCTTTTTACTGCGTCACCACTTTTAAATTTTTTATCTCAATAGTTTATTTTATTAATTTGCTTTTTTCTTTATTTATCATTTTTTTTTTAATTACCTTTGACGCTACTTTTCAATGAATATTGGTTTCCTTATTAAAAGTACCAATATCTCTTTGTAAGTTTGACCTTAAATATTAATTTTAATTCAGTTTTATTTTATAATGAAAATCCCCCAATAAATTTTTTTTATGTCATTTTTATTATTCTAATTTAAATGCATTTCTGACCTTTTTTATAACATTTTTTTGATTTAAAGAAATTTCTTTTTATATAAAAAATACATATCAATGACATTATTTTATCACCACTTTTATGACTTTTTTAAAAAGTATTTCATTTGAGGGAAAATTTCTTTTATCTGATTTTAAAAAGCGTCACATGTATCATTTATATATATATTTTTTTGACGCAACGTAAGCCTGTTCCTACATTTTTTTTTGTTTTTTACGGAAGACTAAGGATAATAATCTGTAGTTCTTTTTTTTTTACTTGGTGACAGAAAACTATTATCTCATGTAACTAGCGTGTTATGAAATGTATAATAATTAATATTTAATTGTTATTACATAATAATTATAATAATTAACTTATAATGCTCGCAGTATGAAATTATAGTGAAATAAAAGAAACAAAAAACACGTACACGTATTATTTTATGATGTTACAATAATAGAGAGGTCAGAATTATAAAACAAAATTTTAATTCCTTTCACCTGTGTAAGAGTAGGAAGGAAGAAGAAATAATAAAAAGTATTTCTTTCACGTTTGTCTGGGATAGATTTCTATCTGGAAAAATTGCAAATAATTATATAATGTTACTTAGAGATAGGCAGAGTGCGAGTTAAATATCGTCATATTGTATTTCTTAATCAATTGGCAATATATAATAGATAGAAATACCTGCAAAAATACGACTTTAAAATTTTCAAATACTTTTTTTTTTTTTTTCATTTCTAAAAAATATATACTAAATAGAAGTCAATAAATGAATGCGTGAATGAATGAATAAGTAAATCATTCAACAAGCAAACAATAAATAAGAAAAAAAACTTGTTCATCCATTACAATAATTAACTTACTTATAATTATTTATGGTGTAAAATAACGCTAAGTGAAAGAGAAGAAGAAAATAAAATTTATAATTTATGTTTATTTTAAAATGTGGTGTTAAAATAATTGAAATTTTACTTACACGCTAATTCGCATGCTAAAGTAGAATTATTTGGAAAGTATATTGAGGTTCCAATATTATTTATTTAAACATCCGTATATATTTATTCTGTAACTTTCAATTATATATACTCGCAATGACCGATATATTTTTGTTGTTATTTCTTGTTTTGACTTGCAAATTTTATAAAGAAAATTGTTTATATTTGCATATAAATTTTTTGGGCGTTGTAACATAAACATTGATAATATAATTTTCAAGCACTATTGAAGTATTGTTCTATTTCTTCTTGTTATTATCAAAATATTTCTTAAAGCCATAGACCACAAAAAAAAAAAAAAAAAAAAAAAAAAAAAAACATGGGCTTTTTAATAAATAAACACAAAATGGGATCTTCAAAACTGTTGACAATTTTTACCAGAATGATTGCTCCACGAGAGAACGTGAAAATACTGTAAAGTATGCAATTTGCGTGAAAATTCATGTTTATGACGTCAGAAACATGCAAAAATTAGTATGAAAATGATGTGCGGTTGCATAAATCGAAATTTCTGATCACTGTTGCGGAGCTACAGTTAGGTTTTGAGACAAACTAAATTTATTTATGTAAGTCCCATCAAGTGTTTTGTGATATAAATGCTTATGTTTTTCTCTGGTCTATTCCTTTAACATATAAATTTAAGGATTTTCGTTAGAAACATCGTATTTCTAAAAATCATATTTTGACCACCTGTATTTTTTCGTTATTTAAAAGTCAATGGTAACAAAGCACCTATTAATACAAATTTCAAGATTTGTAACCATCAGACAAGGGAGAAAAATTAAATTTTGCATTGGGCCTTATGGTACGGAATAATTAAGTAATTATCTATTTTTTTTCGTATACCTTATCCTTACTTTTTACCGCTGTTCAAAAAAACTCGTTTTTTATTTTTCTGCCTCTACAACTTTTTAAAGTCAAATCATCACATTTTTAGCTGCAAGTGGTATATATTTTTTAAATTCAACTACTTTTACACAGTATTTAAAAAAAAAAAAAAAAAAAAAAAAATCCTATTGGCATATGGAAATCACATGTACTTAAATGGAGTTTTGCGTCAACTGAAATCTCCATCCGCATTGTATGGCTATAAACCAATATAATTCATGTTTTTATGAAAAAGACTATAGAGTTAGTCTTTCACATAGTTTGCACATAGTTTGTGGATGTTCATGGAAGAGAAAAGTTAATTTGAATTTCCAATATGAAACACAAAAGTCAAGTAATTATTTTGCTAGAAATTTTGGACGTTATTGCTTCTCCAAACATATGCTTCGTTGACGAAAGTGAAAATATAACACTTTATGGTTACTGATCTTTCAATGTAAAGTGATAATTAAATTTAATAGCTAATATATATCTCGTGAAAGTTTATAATAATAATTTTTTTACTATGTCCAAAAAAATAATATTTAAAAATGCTTTTAGCAAACTATACAAAACTGCAGTAGTTTTTTTATTTGTTAGAAATTTTGTGAAGCGTTTTCATAATTAAATATTTGTTATGTAGTATACTGTATGCATTGCATTAATGTGTTATTATGATTGCTGCTGTTAAAAGAAAGTATACTCAAATTATAGGGTGTTAAAGACATATTTATGTTTTTCACCAGACTTTTTTTTTCGATTTTTTTTTTTTTTTTTTTTTTTTTTTTACAGTATTGCAATTTTAAGTCCGTATAGTAGCGTGACTCTTTGTAAGTTTTTTTCCTCAAATTAGAAGCCTAATTATATTTTAACAATGTTTAGATGTGACTTTTATAATTGTTATTTTAAGCCATGGTTATATATACGGTATATTTTACGCAATTAATTTTAGCAAAAATATTTGTTGCAATAGATACATGATACATCAATTAAGTCTTGACAGCTAGGACATTTATGTGCTTAAGATTTTGTGTGAATAAATAAATAAATAAATAAATAAATAAATAAATAAATAAATAAATAAATAAATAAATAAATAAATAAATAAACAAACAAATAAATAAATAAATAAAAGATGAGAATGCAATTTAAAAATATGCTCTTTTAATGCACGGAAAAATTAGTACCTATTGCAGGTACATGAATTCTAAATTTTGCAATAGGTACACTTAAATTTCGAACAGATAGTTATAAACTACAAAACCACTTAATCCAAGCGAGTCACACCGTTATTGTAGCATATTGCACCTGTAATAGGTATTATTGTAGTATAAAAATACCTGTTTTAGGTTAGGTCTTAGGTTATATGTTGCATTTACAGGATTGAAATATATCTGCCTTTAAAGTTTAAATTTTTTTCCGTGTGATTTTTGGTTCCAAAATATATAATATTGTGTTTATTTAAATATACGTAAATTATATTAAAATAATAATAAGCTTAAACTTTTTTTCTTTTCTTTTACGAGATGCTTATTTTACTATAAAAAGCTTACTCCTATATCAAATTAAACCAAGCCTGTTAAAGCATAACAAAGAAAGCTCTTGACGGAACATTTAAATTCTCTCCTTATATGATATTCATGAAAGTCAAATTAAACATAATTGATAAAAGATAATACCATTAAAGGTTACGCCTAAATATGAGATTTCACACCCGCGATTTGTAAAGAAAAATACTCACCTTGTCATTGTAAACATATAAATCAACCATCAACGCAGCTATTTACATCTTTTCTTCTGTTTAATATATAAATAATTCTTTTCTATTCATCATGTTTGACAGACTCGTTTTCAAAAATTCAATGCATTTTATATATTTTTTTAAATAGTTTTATTTAAAATAAATTTTCTATTTACGTTGCATTTTTAGGTTAATATTCGTTTATATACTTCAATAATTTTAGCAGTTAGTTTTTAAATTAATTAATTTAAGTTAATTTATAAGTTATTGTATTTAATTTCTAGGCATGTAACATGCAAGGTAATATTAACAGGTGAAAAATTTCTGTAGAAACGCTTAACTCATTGGAAATATTGTTAAATCTTTAAGACATTGACTTAATAGGAAAATAGTTTTATTTAAAATGATTAATAATCTGCATGTAATTTACTTGTATTTGCAATATCAGAACCCTTTCTTTTTATATAGATAATGAATCGTGATGCCATTTGTGTGAAGTTACAATTTTTTTTTATAAAGCAATTAATATTGATGATTGGACAACATAAAAAACAAAACAATTAACTTGATTAATTTGAAATATAGCAACAACAAAAACAAAAACAAAAAACAACTTATTGTAAATTATTTTATCTACAAATAATAGTCCTAGAATAAATAAATATTATAAATGAAAAATTTACCAGTGAGTTAACGAATGAATGCATTTATAAATTAATTAATAAAATAATTAAAAACACTATATCAAAATGATTCTTTAAGTTTAAAAAAAAAATGCAACTAATCTTTTATTTATTTATTTATTTTTTTCAATTAAATCACGAAATACGTTAGTTTTCACTTAATAAATATAATAAATTTATTATATTTTAAAGTTTTATTGTCATCTTTCCTAAACTTTCCGTCACGTACTTTACTTAGAATTTTAACAATTGATTTAAAGTTTTTACATTGTTGTCAACATACAATAATAAATAATAATATAGAATATTCGTTCGCTCGCTCCCGCAAGATGTAAATATTGAGGACAATATGGAATTGTTGAATTTTTCACACGTCTACCTGAATGGAATATTTAATAAGATTTTTTTGAGATGAATCACAAAATAATATAAAGAAACTTTCCATAGTGTACACAGTACAATATAATATATTTTTTTTCAATTTTATATACTTGAACTCCTTAGAGAATGAGCTATACATTTGTACCGGAAATCACTTTTTTTATTGTAAATTTATTTATTTGTTCATTTCTTCCCAATTTTGTATAATTTGATTAGTGGCTCTGACACATTTATTTTTGATTTATAAGAACGCGTAAAGAATGCATTATCTTTTTTTTTTTTTTTTTTTTTTTTTTTTTTTCCCCTCCTTTATTATATAGTTTTCACTTTATTTTTTCTATTGTGTTGCATAAATGTACGTCATTTTATTTGAATTGAAATTTTTTTGAGTTATTGAAAGGCCAATAGGACATATCAATATATACAATGTGTTTATTATTAATAAGCTGAAATTAAAAACAATAGAAAACGTGATATATCTTCTTTTTTTCACGTTTTTGCGTCTTGTCATCGAATGCATTTTTTTTTCCTATTTGATTTAAGTGTCAAAAAAAGGTTATAGGTTAAATGTATTAGTAAGAAAACACACTTTATAAGATTATACTGTTATTATACAGACTACACCTTGAAAGCATGTCGAGTGCCTCTTAACAGAATAGTGAAAATTATCGACCAAATTTTTTTTATTAGCTTAAAAGTTAGGAAAGTGTCAATCCGATTTTCTCGTTCTAAATGTAAAAGTATTCTGATAAATCGCCTATTCTAATGGGCTTGCAATTCTAAAGTAATAGGGAATTTGCGGGACTATAGTTATCCTGCGCGCATATGATTAACGTAATTTCAGGTGACAAGCAATGCCCTATGCGTAGAAATAAGATGAAACTGAAATAAGAGATTATTTTGAAAATTGAAATCGCTCGTCCGTATTTCATCATTCCAGTTACTCATTTCATGATATTTGGTCCTTAACCTGATGCATATTTCAGAATATATGTATAGAACTATAAATCCATATTCTAAGTTATATTAGATCAAAGAAATTATATCCCCTTAGGCTTATAAAATAAGTTGTGCTTTTTACTGACATAGTACAGCAAAATTGAGAGAGAGAGAGAGAGAGAGAGAGAGAGAGAGAGAGAGAAGAGGAAAAAGAAAGGAAAGGGTCGAAACATATTGATGTAAAATTAAATCAATTTCAAATACCCAATAACTCTATAAAATGTTCTGCAATCACGTATTACACCTAATTTAGAACAATTCATACAAATATTTTTTTATAGTGGTTTGGAAATAAGTATATGATTTTTCTATTGTTTTCATATGCCCATCAAAATATATGTGTGTATTATACATACAAAAAGACTTTCATACAAAGATTATAACATGATTCATGACCTATAATTTGTAACAACCATAGTTCCATTGTTTTTACTTTTTTTTTATTACACTGATGGTCCAATAAAATTTTACAAATCATTCATTTCCTACATAATTTGCACAAATTACACTGGGAATAAACTGATCGTATTTGAGCTCCAATCTTCTATAAATATCAGCGTAATATTTATGGATTAAAATAATTTATTGGTGGTATGCATTTTTTTTTTTTTTTTTTTTTTTTTTTTTTTGCAATTATACATAATAAGGAAATTATAGTTTTAAGTTTTATTGCAATAAAAATGTTTACACAAAACATTAGCAACTTTTTTTTCCTACATTTTTTATTTTTATATTAAGAAATCTTCTTTTTTACAAGATTGATATATAAGTTTTTTGAACCCAATTTTTATATTAGTATTATTAACACCGGTCATCTTCATATTATTATTATTTTTTTTTACTTTCACTAATCAACCGTATATATTTTGTTACTCAAATTTAGAAATTTGATTATAAGAAGAAAAAAAGTCTAGTTTATATATTTGGTTCTTACTTTCTTCTATCAAATTGTCAGTTTTTTTCTCTCTCCTTGGAGTGATATGAAGATGATATTAAAATATTTTTATTTTCTGTAACTGATTTTCAATTACATCTTGTGGTTTATAATTATTTTAATGGCTATTAAATTTATTTATTTTTATTGCGAAATTTTGCTTGAAGCTAAAGGAAGCGTGTGAAGATCGAGGTATCATGCAGTTTTTTTTTTCTAATTATTTTGAAGTCAAATAATTTAATGCGAATTTTAAAAGTATTATTATTATTTCTTTTTTAAGGATTTTTATAAATTAAACGGTTCCATATTCAAATGTAATTTCGGGTATAATCTTGAGATAAATGTATGATGCATTTAGTTTTTACACATGAAATGGGGTTTAAAAGTTTAATGAAATATATTTGAGTATTAATTTCAATAGCAGTTTTGTTTTATTTCTAATTTTTTCCCTAGTTTTTTTATGTACTTTCAAAGTTTATTTTTTATTTTCAAAACAGAACTACTTTATTATGAGTATTGATAGGCAATTTACATTTCAAAAAATTGCAATTATAAAAAAATACAGAACTTATATTGCTCCTTAAAGAAATCTAAATTATTAGATAATTAAATGACAAAATCGATTTCTTTCAGAAACTAGAAACAAAATTTTTATGCTTGGCACTAATTGTATATTCATTGATTATTTTTTTAATGTGGTTTTTAACAAAGGGGGTAGGGGGAAGTAAAATTAAACAAACAGGACAATTAGTATGTTTTTATGAACTGATAAATTGCTATTTAACTTTTGACTAATATATACTATAATATTTTTCATTTTCTCTATGATATCAAATTTGAATCAAATTTTTCCATGTTATTTTAAAAAGATATAAATATAATAACGACTATAAAATCTAAAAAAAAAAAAAAGGAAAAAAAAATATAATCAAATTGTTATCAAAATAGCGTGCAGACATGAGCCTGAATTATATCAAGTTAAGATCAAATTGCATGCACTTTATTTGATACTAATCATAGGGTATAGCATTATTATTATATATAAAAAATAATAATAATTGTATTTTTTTTTGCAATAAATTTACAAAAAAAAAAAAAAAAAAAAAAAAAAAAGTGTAGGGCTATTAAATATAAAGGTATATTAATCGAAATTTATAAAAAATGCAACCAAAGAAGTCAAAAATAATTTAGAATCGGTGATTATTGCAAGACTTTCTCGGTAGTAATTTTAAAACTATTAAAAATATGCCTAAAATTAATCTATTATAAATTATATTAAGTTCGATTCCCATAAAAAAATTTCAAAAGTTTGCATTTCTTTAGTTCCTTTCAATTTTAAATTATATAACACGTTTTTATATTTTTTAATTTATTATAATGTGTCTCAAAAGAAAGGGGTTATTATTATGCAATAAAACAAGTAAATTAAATGTAATTTTTATATAATTTATAAATTACACCATTTATACAAAGTGTATTTGCACTTTCTGTTACAATTTTAAATAATGAGACGAGACCGGTGCTTATTTATATAACATTTTGTTATAATGAACTATTACGGTCAATAAAATCTTTTTCTCACTAGAATTTTAATTGTCTTCGGGTAATACCATAATAATAAAATGCAAATATTTTACTGTACCATTAATTATTTTCATCTTAGTAACAACATTTTTTTTTTTATTCCGCAAGATTTTTTTATTTTCAATTCTGATAATTATTTGTGATGTTTGTAGGTTTCTAAACAATATTTTTATTTTCTAGATATTTATCATTTAAAAAGTAAGCATTAGCACTGTTTTTTAAGAAAATCTTTTATACGTATATCCTGGTTTAAATATAGTAATTACCGCGAACTGCGCGAGTTAATTCTATATCTTTAAAAACGTTTTCTCTCCTTTTTCTTATATATATTATTTTCTTTTATCAGTGACTTGTATTTAAAAATTCTGGTATATTATTGATGTGTTTGTATTTTTTTAAATTTTATAATGTTAACTTTTTAAAACTAACAAATTATCCTTGTCTACTTTTAATTACTGTATTAAAGAAAAGCAGAACATGAGTTGATATTTAAATTGATAAAAGATTGTTCCGAAAAATTCATATTCTTTAACGAATTTACGAAAGAATTATAAGTTATTTATAATTTAGATTTTACTAATAAATATTCAATAATGCTACAGAAAAATGTTGATAAAATTACTAGTAACAGTGAGTCAGGTAATACGGATACGGATACAAAAAATTACGTATATTAAGCTAGGTATCATGCAGCATAAACGTCATTAGTTTGAATTGCATAAATAATTATGCCGCTGTGCAATGTATTTACAGTGCTATGAAGTATAATTATTAGTCATTATTGGAGAAATAGTGTTGCTATGATTATTGCTGGAAGCAGGCTATAACGTTAAATTAAATAGTCGTCTTTAAAAAAAAAAAAAAAAAAAAAAAAAAAAAAAGTATGAGAGCAAGATAAGGAGCAATATTTTTCGATGTGTAATAAATTTGACTGCAAGAAGTATTAGAAGTTCAATAGAGGCAGATATTGCTCCGTGTGATCAGGCCATTATTGTGTACGTATATCGATGTTTACCCGTCAAAGTGAACGAACTACACTTTACAAACTTTACTCAAAATGAACGATCTGCGTTTGGCGCTTCTACGCGTTTTAACATGGAAACTAGATGAGTGAACTTGGAATTTGTAAAGTAGTGTAGAACGTTCAAGTGTTCAATTTGTCAGTGTAGTTCGTTCACTTCGACAGGTAAGCATCGATATTTAATTTTGTACGAAAATAAAGCAGTTCAGCAATCCACTGAAATTCACTAAATTTAGAAAATAAGTACAAAATTCTAAATACGCCCAATTATTGCTATCGTATTATAACTATATTGCATTACCTGTTAATTGTTAATATACCTTGCTAAGATTAACTATTACTACCTACACACTACCACAATAAGGCAAAAAAAAAAAAAAAAAAAAAAAAAATCTTAAACACGCAAACTGAAATAGAGCAAAAACTATTGTTTTTTTCCTCCTTCTTTCCATTTACAAACAAAAAAGTTTTCATATTATATTAAAAAAAAAGGTATAAAAAAATATTATCAAACAATCAAACTTACAACTTCCGGCAATTTGTTACCAAAATTTTTGTAATTTTGAACACAATGAAAGAATAAATGGACTAATTTGGTTCGTGTTCATCATATTTTTTTATACTATATAAAAAAATAGAAATACTTGCTAAATAATCACCTAGCATTGGCTAACTTATCACCTTGCATTTAATAATATATATTTTTGTTGATCTTAATAGAAATACTTTAAATTGATTATACATTTTCCTTAATGCTTGTCGATTTATCAATAATATTATTGCAGTTTTTATATATTGATGCATGGGTTGCGATTTATAAAAAGCACTTTAGGTCATCGAATGGCCTGAGAAATCTTACGACCCTAGTCTTTTCAAGCAAAGTTTGGAATTTAAAGCCTTGAGGTTATAAAGTGCTTTGGTGAATCGTACCCCATGTTATGTTAATGTGCAAGATATTTTTCTCCTAAAATATTGTGAAAATTGAGTATTATTTTCCGTATGACTTATTTTATCTGTTCATCAATTGTAATTAAAAAAAAAAAAAGAAAAAAAAAGTAGAAATAAAAATAGCACTGTAAATATTTTTATACACTATCTACTTTATTATCTATTTATATACTATCTTTGTTTATTTATTAGTTTTGCAGTATCATAAAAAATCTAATTCGCTATAAACTATTCTGTATAGTAATATTTTTAGTTAATGATTTATAGCGGATAAATACTTATGAAAGAATGCTTTTTATATAGTTGCATGAGAGCAGCTGTTTTTGTGTTGTTTTTTTTAAATATATTAGAACAGGTGCATCTTGTCTTGCATATATAATTTAAAACTTGTTTATGGTTACAGATAGCAATTCAGATGGATATTAGTTCCCGCATAACAATTAGCAATGAATTTATATAAAAATCCTTTTACATTAGGTCAAGAATATTAATATATTTTGGTTAGAATATTTACTATCTCACATGCAAGGCGTCACTGTCTGTCATAGCTCAATATTTCAGACTTAATTTTTCTATTATATGTGTTTTTATATCACGTCTTTTTATCATTTAATTATCGCAAAGTTGATTGTTCCTTAATTATCATACACGGAAAAAAAAAAAAAAAAAATCTAATGACAGGTATATCCTGTAATATGCAATACTTAAATATTTTCCTGAAAGCTAATACTGATACACTACAGTGGATCCTAGTACAGGTGAAATCTCACCTAATCCAGGTGATACACGAACACCTTTATTTTAGTATGTTTCACCTGCATTAGGTATTGTAGTATATCAATACTTGTTCCAGGCTGATATCTACCTATTGCAATGTACAAAACGTACCTGCCATAAGTAATATATATTTTTTCAATGTACTAGAATATTATGTAAATATTAATTACATGAAATCTGCATACATTAAATTTTAATGTCTTGACCACTTTTGCTTTTGAAAGTTCTTCTCTTTATATATTGGTAAATGTTATTCATTTTTATCGACATTAGTTTAATTTGAAATATAATTATAAGTGGATTTCCAATTGTATGTCTTTTACATATTAAATAATTATGCGTGTTAAAATTGCAACAAGTCAAGAAACATTTAAATTAAATTACAAGTTATAATATTATGAGATGAAGTGTATAGAAATATTGTTCGTAAAATAAGGAATGGAAATGATTCATCTGAAAGTCCCCAAATTTACTTTCGATAAGTATTATATAGTTTTAAAACTTAAATATCTAATTGTACTAAAAATTGAGCATAATGTTATAATTATTTTAATGTAACATAAGTATTTAAGTACTTATAAAGAAAGTATGTTATAGACTTACTTACAGTTATAGTAAATTCATCTTAAAACTGGACTTAACACCCACACATACACATACGTATATGTATTTATTTATTGAGAAAAATATATTTAAGGTGTTGTCCAATTTAAACATTAAAATATCTGACAACTATTTTATTGTTGTCCTAAATTGTAAATTATTATATTATATTTTTATGTATTTTCGATTTATGATATTCTTCTTTTGTTATTTTAGAAAATTTTGATAGCCATATTAATTTATTTAGTATCCGGTTATATTTTATAGATTTTTCTTCCCGAAATATGTTTTAATATTAAAATTATTTCAGGTTACATTTTTTTGTAATCCAATTTAAACTTGTCTAGAATAAGTTTTTTTATTACTGAATTACATTTTTTTATATACTTTAAAAAAAAAAAAAAATATTATAGTAATAAAATATCATTACTTTATTTAAATTAAAATAATATAATAATAATAAAAGAAACGTGGGATTCAAATTCAAAAATTTATATTCATAAAACAATGATTATGATTACAATGCAATTATTTAGACATTTTTTTCTATATGTAAACTCACTTAAAAGTTTTAATTTTTGTTATTTTATGTATTACTCGTTTTTTAAGCTAACTACTGCACAGAATCCAGAAAATTTTTAATGAGGGGTTCTATACGTGATTCAAGTTAATTAAAAATAAATTCGTCATCGGTAACACCATTGGACCACTTGCAATGAAAGGTTTTTAATTGTTGCAATTAACGTGTAAGTGAAAACGATTTTTCCATAAAAAATGCATCAAGAATGTTCATATTTATTTTAAATAGTTCGTTCATTCCAAGTGGTTCATTAATTTTATTTTGTCATTTAAATACTATAATATAGATAAATTTCTATTTCCGAAAGATTAATAATGAAATTAAATACTAAGAAAATAAAAAATGTCAACTAAATTTTTCAACCTTGATTTATTTTTTTAAATTGTAATACTGAAGAAATAATTTATAAAAGAAAAAAAATATCCTGTTTTCTAATCTATACAACCACAGGATGTATAGTTTAATTGATGATATCGTGTAATTTGTCATTACAGATGAAACCATAATTTTCAAATATAAGACAACAAAAATTATGTTCAATGTCATTTGAAGACATTAAAATGGAAAGTTTAGAAGTATAGGAAGAAAAAAAAAGTCAATGTTATTTGTATATATAAATTATGATGATTTTTAGATTATTTTATATAATGTTTCCTCGTTAAACTTGCATTTATTTCAAGAACAATATAATAAAGTCTTCATAAATATTTTTATATTGCATGTTCTGATGGACCTAAGTATTTTTTTTCTTATTAAATTGATTTCTTCCGATTTACAATTATTTTTTTACTATACTTTTAAAGTAATTTTGCAAACAAAGAACTGCAAATAGAACTGTCATGTTATTAGCATTAGCTGGCAATTTATATCACCTCTCGTCGTAACTTCCGATTCTTAAAAAAAAATAATAATAATAATAATAAAAATAAAAATAAAGACAATGATTCGTCAAATTTCTTATAGTAACGTTAAGGCCTTTATAGAATTCCTAAGATCTTAGGATTCCTAAGGCTTTTGGGTGGCCTAAGTGTTTTGATAAATTGTACCCAAGTCTTATATTATAAACTATTTTATTTATTTGTTGCGTACTTTTGTTAAAACTTAAAATTACTATAAAAAGTTACATCAGTCAGACTTGTATATTAAAAAAAAAAACTTGTGTGTACTTTCGTATATAATTTGATCAAATTTATATCCATTATTATATTTGTAACATTTGCGCAAAGACATTAATTCTTACTGTTAGTGTGAAATTCCAGATCAAAACATAGTTTTAAAAAAATACTGTATTACTTCATTGGTAATAACAATGTAGTCATTCTTTTTAAGTTATGAAAGATACGGTCAACTCAAAATTGCTTTAAAAAAATAATTTTGAACAAAATATGTTACAATGTAAAATTACGTAAAAAAATATATAAAGCAATGTTTTTAATCTCATACTCAAGAAAAGAAAGAAGTCCTTTTATTTTAACACAATTATGTTACAGAACCAATTACCACATATATGTAATAATCGATTTACTACTGAAATATGAAAGTGAGAAAATATAAAATTAGAACTTCTTTCGAGAGATGGGGAAAAAAAAAAAAAAGCTTTTACTTTTATCTTTTGTGCTTAAAATTTCTTAAAATTTACATGGCATGTTATGATAAGCCGATTTCATGTTAATAAAGCATAAGTTACTTAAAGTAGGGATAAAAATTTGCATTTTTGTCACCGTAATTGATCAACTTTTTAATTAGAAAAAAAAAAAGCACTTTCATTTCGGTTTATTTTACCAAATACATCGTATATATTTAAAAGAAAAAAAAATCTTGCGTGTTAATTTGAATATTAAGTGTAGCATCACTAAAAATCATGAAATTACTTTCTAAACATAGAAAAAAAAAAAAAAAAAAAAAAATGATAGTGAAAATATGAACTTGAAAAATTTGCAGTGCTAATTCAGTTGCAGTTGACTTAGGGTGTGTTTTGTGACGCCCTCTCTGAAAATTCTGCTACTCTATTATAGAATTTATACAGATACGCCTCGGTATTGTTTCGATTGCTTCTATACTATTTTACACTTAGAGTATGCAGACTTCTTCCTCCCCCCCCCCCCTCCTCCTAGATTTAAATTACAGAATTGTTTTCATTACATACCTATACTTAGTAATCATCAAATTGTTTACTGTATATAATTTTCGTATATTGAAAAATGAACTTGAACATTTAAGTTTCTAATTATGAAAATAATTATAATGCAGGTTGTAAATTGCATTTTGATTTTGATTTCGATTTTTTTTTTTAATGAAACAAAGTAATATAATTTATATATTATAGCGTATTTTAGAGCAATTGTCATCATATCCCAATTACCAAATGATTTACGAACAAGGTAGTATCTTGTTTTACTTCAAAATAAAGCAATAGACAAATAATTACCGTTTTTTTTTATCTGAAAGTTATGACAACGTAAATGAAATAAAATATTTTAAAAATAATAAATATTTATGTTAATGTTAAAAAACATAATATTTTATAATAATATATTTATTTTGTATAAAACCAACAAAAAATTACTAATTAAATATACAATGCTTTTTCTCAATGTAGTAAAATTGCAAATATTTGCGCAAAAATATTTAAAAATTTCCCACACTATTCAAATAACGCATTGATAAAAATAATATCCGAGTCATTTTGATTAACAACACTTTTATTATTTACATAAGAAGGAAGTTAGAATCACACTTTTGTCGGCTTTGGACATTGATGTGTCTTTGTATAATATACAGCAGGTGAAAGTATTTCTTTGGTAGACTATTATTTTTTTCTTTGTATTAATATTTAGTATACTCATCATTTTTTTTTATAGTGTTATAAAAAATTATAGACAAAAAAAAAAGTGAAAAAATATTTAGAAATTTTTAACACTTTTATTTTAATAAAAAAAGTTATGTTGGTAAATATTAATTTTTAATTACTTTTAAGTGAAGAAAAATGTGCTACATTTTTAACACATTATTTCATTTTCAATGAAAGGTATATGAATTTTGAAGAAACAGCTAAAAAGTTACTTGAATAAGATAACAATGAAAATAATAGTAAAAAAAAAAAAAAAAAAAAAAAAAAGAAAGAAAAGAAAAAAAAAAAAAAAAAAAAAAAAAAGAAAAAAGAAAAGAAAGAAAATTGCCTTTGAAATTGTATATAGTACGGGATGTAAAGGATTGAATAGTGCATTTCATTCTAGAGTTATGAAACTTGGTACACTTGCAGATGACACTCAGCCTATGATTTCCCGGGGCTGAGCCATGCGGGATACCCAACCCTTGCACCCCTGGAGACCCCTGAAATATGCTTTATGTTTTTGTGCCTCAACTAATGCTCTCAGCAAAAAAAGCTTCAAGCAAAAGTTGTAAGGCTTACTTTTTTCTATGCCCATGAATTTTTTCAAAATCCTATGTTGCCACATTTAGCTACAGTGTTGCCAAATATAGGTCACCATGCGTAAAATAACCTTATTTCAGGGGTTTTCGTTTAAAATATGCAGTTTATGCTTGATATTTTGTTGCACGATGCATTTTAACTAACATTAGTGTTATATTGTAACAATTAATGGATCAAATTTTATTAATTGAATTGAAATAAAAAATAAAAATAATTTTAACTGTTTTAATAGTGCATTTGGTTATATACGTTAAAACCGTATAAATAGGCTTTCACAGACTGCTGTGCTGTAAACGTGCACGTAACACTAGAATATTTTAACTGTTCAAACATAGAAGCTAACATGTTAAGGAACAAAACTGAGGGCTGAGCCATCCTTAGGGGTCAACCCTGTGACCCTGAAAAAATCGCAAAGTAGGTACATTTGACAAAAAAGTTAGATTATTTTAGCCATTTCAGTGATTTTTACTGAATTAGGCGTGAGAAAAGGGCACAAAGGGTTGACCCTTGATAAGGGTTTAACCTCTTAATAGTTTTAAAAGTATCTAATTATCAATGTCTCGGGGTTGAGACCCTTCAGGGGTTGACCCTTAAAGACCCTGGTGACCTGAAAATGGACTGTTTATTAATAATATGATATATTAAAATAATTAAAATTACCTAATTGAAAATTAAAGTGTGCACCCCTACGAGGGTGTCTGAGCATCCTTGGAGTGATGGACACAATTTATGAGAGCATAGACCCTTTTAAGGATTATTTTTCTGACTTAATATTCTGTATTTTTAATTATTTTCATATATCATATTATTAATAAACAGTCCATTTTCAGGTCACCAGGGTCTTTAAGGGTCAACCCCTGAAGGGTCTCAACCCCGAGACATTGATAATTAGATACTTTTAAAACTATTAAGAGGTTAAACCCTTATCAAGGGTCAACCCTTTGTGCCCTTTTCTCACGCCTAATTCAGTAAAAATCACTGAAATGGCTAAAATAATCTAACTTTTTTGTCAAATGTACCTACTTTGCGATTTTTTCAGGGTCACAGGGTTGACCCCTAAGGATGGCTCAGCCCTCAGTTTTGTTCCTTAACATGTTAGCTTCTATGTTTGAACAGTTAAAATATTCTAGTGTTACGTGCACGTTTACAGCACAGCAGTCTGTGAAAGCCTATTTATACGGTTTTAACGTATATAACCAAATGCACTATTAAAACAGTTAAAATTATTTTTATTTTTTATTTCAATTCAATTAATAAAATTTGATCCATTAATTGTTACAATATAACACTAATGTTAGTTAAAATGCATCGTGCAACAAAATATCAAGCATAAACTGCATATTTTAAACGAAAACCCCTGAAATAAGGTTATTTTACGCATGGTGACCTATATTTGGCAACACTGTAGCTAAATGTGGCAACATAGGATTTTGAAAAAATTCATGGGCATAGAAAAAAGTAAGCCTTACAACTTTTGCTTGAAGCTTTTTTTGCTGAGAGCATTAGTTGAGGCACAAAAAAATAAAGCATATTTCAGGGGTCTCCAGGGGTGCAAGGGTTGGGTATCCCGCATGGCTCAGCCCCTGGAAATCATAGGCTGGGTGTCATCTGCAAGTGTACCAAGTTTCATAACTCTAGAATGAAATGCACGGTTCGAGGGTTTTTTTCCTTTAAGGTTCCGGACTAATAGTTTGCCGTACACATTTTGAGTTAAAAAAAATGTAAAATTGATACCTTTATTAATATGCATAATATTTAAATTATAATTACAATTGATTTTATTTAGAATGTAATATTGTTTATTACGATTGGTTAAAAATGACCTTGTGACTGATATCTTGAATTGAATTTGTTTTAGCCTTATTCAAATAATTAATAAGTAAAAACAATTCTTGAGAGATTTTATTACGTTCCATGTCTATACACAGTAAAAGAAGTCAAAACTAGAGAATTTTAAGGAGCTTGTTCTCACAAATTTAGGCTTCCTGTTCGTCAAGGGTGTGCGTGGAAAGGGTTACCTACGTTTGCAGCTACGTAGCGTGATCTGATAGCTTAACCCCTAATTTCAGTGCTAATTTCCTTATTCTGGCCCATTTTCAAAACAATTTGTTCAATATAGCATAATTTATGCTATGCTTCATAATTGTTACGTTGTACAAAAGCTACTATATTATATGAGTTATTCTAATTTTGTATCATTTATGCTATTTGACATAAATGCAGTATAACTTATGTTATTTATTATATACTTTTCGTATTAGTCAAAACATGACAAACTAAACATATTATTCAAGAAACACAAGGCGTAGAACACCTTGAACAAAAACGTGTATAATATCTTAACATACGTGAATATCAACGTTGATTTGGCTTGAGTCGTTGATTTCTAATTTATTTTCCATTCACAAAATCACAGCTGCGGGTTTGTGACGTCACAGCTCACTAGTCCAGGTGAGCTGTCACGTCACAAACCCGCAGCTGCCATTTTAGGAATGAAAAATAAATTAGAAATAAATGACTCCAGCCAAATCAACGTTGATATTTAGGTACATTAGGATATTAGACATGTTTTTTGCTCAAGTTCTATACGCCTAAATCAGTTATACAACAGGAATATCTATTAATTTTCTGACTTGAAAAGCAAAAATTACCAAAATACTCATAGTTATTCATTTCTTGTAACAGATGCTAATACATTGTTATAGAAATAAAACTATAATATAGTTTCAAGTGTATCATTTGGACTATTATAAACTTTCAATATAAACCGTAATGATATGAAAGTTAATGTAATATAATTATTAATTTCTATTATCAAGTATCTTAAGTAATTTAATATGACATTATCTATGAAACTAATACAATAAAAAAAAGTGAAATTAAATTGAAAAATTATACATGTATAATATTTTTTGGCGGGAATATTATAATATAATATTTTAAAAAAAGAATAAAAAGAAATTTTTGTAGTAGGGATGAGAGAATTAAGGTAGGAGATCCTCCTTTCGTATATGATGCTACTTTTGGTCTACTTTCATTAAAATCTACCTGTCTTTTTTTCTCCTCCTTTTTCTCTCCCACTCTCTCTTAATAAATTTTTTTTTTAATACATGAGAAGGGAATGGATAACCATTATTCGTATAAAACTTAACGAGTGTATTTTACCGGACGTTTTTTTAATCCAACATTCGACGAGAGCAGATCACAAAATAAAAAGTGTATTATAATATAGTTCTCATAGGTGTTTATAACCTCTTCGTTAAGTTTAAGAAGATAATAAGTGTTCACTTATGAAGAATTATTGAAGACATTACGTGGATATTTTTATAAAAAAAATTAAATATTTTATAAAAGTGTGGAGTATCCTCATTTAACCATGAGGATTAAAAAGGTAAGTTGTATCATTTTTTTTATTTATTTATTATTAAGTTATTTTTATAAGATATTACTGAAAATGATAGAAAAAAAAGGTGTTGTCATTATGATTTTATTATTATTATACTATAACAAAAAAAAAGTTCTTTAAATTATGTATTTTTATTATATCAATAGTAAATTTTATTATTTGATAAAATACAATAGTTCTTACTTTGATAAATTATTAAATAATTATTTTATTTAAATTATTATTTTAATATTATTTTAAATAAATTTTATATATATTTATTATACCATTGCTATTTCGTTTATATAATCTTAAAGTATTTTTTATTTTGGAGGACAGAGAATCAAAAAATTTGTCTTAGGGACTCGCTCATTCTATACGTGAAATATCAAATTTGTACTATTACGTTGTTAAGTGACTTAATATAGTTAATATTTACTTACAAAAAAAAAAAAAAAAAAAAAAAAAAAAAAAAAAAAAAAAAAGAACACTTACTGATGATTGCGTGATGCTTGCAAAAATTCAATTTCAAGTTTAAAACTGCAAAAAAATAAATATCAAAATAAACATACCTCATAGTAAAAGACAAAAAAATGCGTAAATATAAAATCACAAGCAATAATAATAATAATAAAAAAAAAAAAAAAAAAAAAAAGCAGAATATAGGTTATAATATTCTCTATTTTTGTCATTATTGTAATGTACAAAAAAAAAAAAAAAAAAAAAAAAAAAAATGATTGTGAGCAATACAAAAGTTACAGCAAAAAAATAATCAATTTTTCTTTCACATAACAAAAGAGACATATATAAATTGATTTTATTTTTATTATAAAAAATCATGCTATTTATTTGAAACGGTAATAATGACACTGCATATTTTATAATATATTATTTGATTTTTATATGCTATACCATGAGTCCTAACTGTTGAATTTGTTTGGCATTGTTATAAAGTTAAAAAAAAAAAAAAAAAAAAAAAAAATGATACCCAACCCATATTATATTCAATAATATTATACAATCAATCGCGTGTTGCTTTGTTATATTCTCTGGCTTGAAACCAAAGTATTTTTATGTCAAATACGAATAAGACACGGTAAATTCTATAATATAACATAAGAAATTGAGAACAAGCAGTATTATTTGTGTTTTATTTATATATAATAATGTGTTAAATAGAGCTATTAATCTCTTGGAACAAATGTGTTTCTAAATTTAACTTGGTATTTTATTTGCAATTTATTTAATTAATTTGTTACATTACTTTTATTTCTGTTATATAAATTGAGTGTTTATATGCAAGAGCGATAATCCATTTGGAAATAAAAATATATTTTAATGTTTTTTTAAAACGTTTGACGTGTTATAATTGTAAATTTGATCCAAGACTGAACTAAATATCCGTACGTAAAATCCGTTCTCATGTCTATTTATTTTTGTGTGACTTGAATTTATTAATGTTTCGATGAATTCTAGGTTCATATGCGGATTTACTCGTAATAATAATCTAATTATTATCACATACACGTGGTTTTTTCAAGGTTTCTTGGCTTGAGTAATTTTTGTATTGCGGTTTATGTATATAGTACCGCTTACAGTGAAAAATATGCAATAACTATTACGATAAAGTTAATATTAAATTGCGGAGATGAAACAATTTTATTGCATAATTCTATTTTTTTCTGAAATTTTCTTTAAACAATTCAATTTTCTTAATATAATTTAAAAAATTCATGTATAGCATAGTCCATTAACTATAAAATTATGAAGTATTTATCACCTCTTATCGTAACTGTAATAAGTAATTAAAATTACTTTTAGTGCTCCATTAATTCTTTAAAAAAAAAATCGAATAAATTTTTAAAAACTATTCATAAATATGCATTAAAAAAGATGAATAGCCTAGGAACTGTATTGTTTTTTCACCCTAATTTTGGGCATGCAAAAGGTAGTTGAAACTTTAGATACTGGTTAAATGTCAGTTAAAAAAATATATTGCAGATATAAATCATTTAAAAATATTGAAACACACATACAAAATCAATAATAATATCAATCCATGATACAGAAAAAATGTTATATACCTATATATAACTATATAAATACTATATACTGAAAAATTCTATTTAATACATAATAATACTGTAATTACAAGTAAATAAAGAAAATGTACTAGATTTACAAATTTTTACAAACCTAAATTGAAAACAAATTATATACCTTGAAGTAAATAATAATATAAAAAAAAAAAGAAATATAATATCGTGAGTCTTCACTTTTTTCTCGTGTTTGAATGTCAGTAATTTTAACTTACTCTCAAACTAGTTTATATTGTCTCAGTTCTCAGTCACTCAAGTGTAACCTAATATTTTTATCTATTATTTAAGACTGTGGTCAAAAGAAATTGGATATTTTGTCGCTATTTTTTTTTTATAACTTTATATATTATATCCAATTTTACGCACTATTATGTTTTGTTATTTAATATATAGAAGAAGAAAAATTACTTAATCTGGTTTTGCATTCTTTTTTAAATTGCTTTTGTTTTTGCTACTGACTTACATTGATGTGAGATGTATACAGAAATGTTTACCGTGTTTAACGAATAAAAGTATACATTCATGGGATCTGAAAATACTTACTCGTGTAATGTACCACTGATCCATATTATTATAACAATAAGTTAAACAAATTTATCAGAAAGGCTATGGAAATTTTATGATTAATATTACAGTCAAAAGTACTTGTATGCATTTCATTGGAAAATAATAAGTGGAAATAGTCACTCATTGTCACAGTAGCTTATGTATGAAAATAACTTCGTAAAATTAAAAATCAAATTTTAAGACGTGAATTTAATTAAAAATCAAATTTTAAGAAGTGAGTTTAATTAAAATTTAATGCTATAAAGGATGTAAAATTGCATTTTGCCTTTTCAATTTATAAATTGAGTAATAAAATATAATATGCAAAACTTTTATTAAGAATATTTGGTTACGTGATGATACAATTTAAATAGTCATATAGTATTATAAATTTCTAACTTTTATTTATAGTATTCGATAAATATCATTTAAATATTATGAATGAAAAATAAGTAGAGTAAATATACCAATTATTATTAGAATTGCCCCTTCAAGTCCGGCAGAATTAAATTTTAACCTAAATTGATAAAAGACTATGAATTTTAATTATTATTTTATTACTATTTAAGTGATAAATATATAATGATAATGTGGGTCCAAAAGAGAAAAAGGAAATAATTATTATTTTTTGTTTAAACTGGTTTCAAAATAATAATTTATATTGTTTTTACGTTAACAGGTGTGTGATTTTAATTTTTTTTTTCTTTTTTTGTATTGCTTTAAGGCATGTTCTCTCAACATTTGTAATAATTTTAAGTCTCACGAAATCTATTTCATTGATATTTATTTTAGTAGTGTGATTTTTTTTAGTTCGTGACTTTTTATCAATAATTCTATTTTTGTATTAATGCTAATGGATTCTTTATAAAAGTTTTAAATCATGTTAGTGTATATATAACTGTCTTAATGGTTCGTTATCGGTAACATTTTTTTTTAACGATATGCACTTTTCTAAAATCTTTCATGAATTTTTACTTTGAATATTATAAACTCTTAAATCCTAAAACAAAATATTTTGTGGTCTTGCCATTTAAATAAAAGTTTGCTTTTAAATTTACATTTTTCTATTATCAATTATTTGATTTTTTATAATGCAATTTATTTAGTTATTCATCCCTACATTCTCTTGGATTTTTTTTTCAAGTGTAAATATTTATTAATTTCTCATAGAATTTGTCTATTTTTTCAAATTCCTTTTTATTTCAAATTTTCAAATAATTTCACTTAGTAAATAAAATTAAAACTCACTTACACTTGAAATAAATTTTACTCGATAAGCAATGCTATTATAAATAAAGCAGGTAAATTTTATGAACTCTAAAACTTTTTTTCTTCAATAAATTCGCAAATTTATTATAGTCGTTCTAAATCTAACATGGGTATAATTCCGTGTCAAACAAATTTTTGATACGCGCCTATAATATACATATGTATATAAAATATTTTTGTCCTAGATATGAAGATATTTTTATTTACATAATATGTGGGTAAGTAGGGAGACGAGACTTTTTGATTAATCACACATACATCTACCTACTCATTAGTTGAGTGGAATCTTTTTATATATACGAAAGAAAATAATAATAATAATAACAAAAAATTCCGGTTTTACAAGCTTCTGTGAATTAGGAAAGAGAAGTTAAATCAAAGAATTATTTTATCAAATTTTTAGTCAATTAGTTTTGTTTAAAATGAGAGAAAATATTTATTTTGAGATTAATTTTAGTTATCTATGTTTTTTTTTCTTCTTGTAATTTGTCATTAATGAAATAAACTTAATTAAAATGTATCAATCACATTGAACTAATAACGATCAGTAAACTACGTTTCTTTTAATTACTGTTCACGTAAAATTGATTCATCCAGCTTTATACTGAGAAGTGAGTATTTTGCAATTTTAAGTCTTAAAAAATAGATAAATTTGAAATATAAAATGGGTTTATGCAACGCAAAATCCATTTTTAAAATTGTTTTCCTGCTAACAAGTAAGTTGCATTCAATAGTTAATATGGATAAAATATAATTACATATTGATTTTTTTTAGTAGATACAGTACAAATATTGAATGCTTTCCTATATTACTCTTCAATAAAATAATATGCAGGACAATAGTTTTAAATCAAAAAACTCTTTAATTTTTTTTTATTGTAATAAGATATAATTAAATATTATTAATATTTATTATTAACAATAAAAGTAATTCTCCTTAAATTTTTGCTATACTTCATATTCTTGTCTTGCCGACCTTGGTAAAGTTTTATGCAAATCATCACGTCATTTTCACTAAGTTACCTGTTTTATTTATTCATACCATTTTTTTTTTAATCTTTCTACCGTCTGGCGCGATGCAAAAGGCTTGGTTTGTCTTTAATACCGTTATATTAGAAGACCTTTGTCTGATTATTATTTAGGCGACCCGCTTGTATTATAATGTGGTTTTTTATTATTAAAACCATTGCAGTAGGAAGAAAAAAAAAAAAAAAAAAAAAAAAAACAGCTGTTAAGGAGTGGCGCGTGTTTAAATTACTATTGTATTATGTTAACTTTTTGTATATTTGTGTCATAATGATACATAGTAATTAATGTGGTATTCGAAGCGAATCCGCGTTAAATTTTTATTGTTTTGAATCGCATCGTTAAATTTCGTATTTTTATATGGATTTATCACAAGTTTACAGTAAATAAAGTTTTATTTATTATAATTTTTTCAAGTACTGAAGTTTTTTTTTTTTAATTTTTATTTATTAATTATTTGCAAAAATAAGTCACAAAAATGCTATGAAAAATTGTGTTACTTCCACGAACTGAATCTGAAAACTTGTTCTAATTATAAATGATGATATTATTAATTAGAAAATTAATAGTGTTTTGTTCTTGAGTTAATTAAAATATTGATTAAGTTGCTTACCATGTTATATTGTGGTATATGTAATATTATATATGTATATAATTATATATATATATATATATATATATATATATATATATAAAAGAAAATTGAAACAATATAATATAGTATCGGGCGTGTATATACTTCTAAATCTTTATAACACCTCCCTCGTGGTTTTTAGTTTAAAATATATAAGTAGTATCATAAATTTTCGTGAATAAATAACAACAGCTAGCTTTATAATGCTACATAATATAGGTGAAGTTTAAAGCTTTTTGTTTTCAATATTTTGTATTAAAATTTGACGCATTGAACTCATGTTAATGCGAAACGCAAAGTACACAAGATATTTAATTTTTACACGTAGGAATCTTGTAATCATGCTTTTTAATTGTTTTTAATTTTTAAAGTATTTTGTAATTTTTCATAATATTTAAAATTTGAGTTTATATTTGTTTCTTTTATTATTATTTTTTTTTCAATATAATATTTTAAAATAATATTCATCGATATTACTTTCAAAAAAGAGAAAGAAAGGAAAAAGAAAAAAAAAAGTAAACGAAATAACGTGATTTTTATTTTTGTAGGTTTACTGTATCGTGTGTCCCCATATTTATTATATTTGCATTTTTATAAGCAAACATTATTTAGGTTAAGTTCAGATATTAGATAATGGCAAATAAATTGTGCATATAATTACAAATCGATTTTTTTTTTACTTAGAAGAAAAAATTACGTCATTCATAAAAATATCTAATTTTTCTATACTCATACTAAGTTGATTACATAAAAATAATGGACTTAAATAATAAAATGTTATTTTTATTATATCTTGCAGCATTAAAAAAAACGCATATATATATATTTTTTTGCCTCATTTTTTACTTACTAGTGAAAGCATGGGAAATGAAATGTATTATTTTTTGCTTCTTCTTATAAAACTGCTTAAAAATGTGTGAGTATATGTGGGAATAATTATTGTATTTTTATTATGTGAACGAAAGAGAGGGAGAGAGACATGCCTCGTCAAGTGAATGTATGTTCAGGTATCGCGTATTTTTTTCTTCATTCTTTCTTTAATTGAGAGGTCAAGTTTAAGGTCGCGCTACTGACCTTATAAATACTAAGCATCTTCTCTTTCTCTTTTCTTATAATAAGGAAAGTAAATTATTATATTGTGACTCCTTTATATATTATATTCTTTTTCGAATTAATTTTATTTATAATTACTTTTTTTGTTATTAATTTTCGAAATTATTATTTAATTTAAATAACACTACACACAATTTAAATATTATGATTTTTACATGCCGTATCAAAATGAAAATAATAGCTTGCTTTAAGAAAGTAAAAAGAAATACTAAATTAATTAAATTTAAAATTTTTTTAAAACATTACACTACCAGTGATTTGTTTTACGAAAGAAAAAAACAACAACTTTTTTTTTTTTTTTTTTTACATAATTTAAAGTCAAATTTATTCACTGATTTTAAATGAGATTCTATAGGGTGTATGCGGATTACGTCATATTTATTGCGCTTGGAGGCCATACTGGAGTAGTGCATAACATTGCTTAGCATAGGACAAACTTCATTTAAGCCCATTTTATTTGGGAAATTGGTTAATTTTTTGCTAATTGTTATTTTTCTCACATATTTGAGATACTAATTCATCATATTTATAGCATCAATGCTCCCAAAAATATTGCACAGTGTTTTTAAACTGGCAAAATGATTTTTTGTCCTATGCTACCCATGTTATTGAGTTATCCAACATGGCGTCGACTTTAACATGAATGCATAGACCCTATTGATTCTTATACATAACGCATATGAATAGATAATTATGCAAAATATGATTTTAACGTTTGTATTGTTCAAATTGTAACTATGTACTAGTAATGTAAGTTGATCTAACTTTCTTCGTAATGTATAAACTTACAAATCTATGTTAAAATTATTATTTACTGTAATAATAATTTTCAAACTACCGTAAAGAACGATGTGGATAATAATAAGATTTCACTGTATAGTAAAAAATTTCTATTTTTATTTTATATCCTACTTTATGGAAACTTTTAAAGTAATTTCATATATTATTTTCTTGGTTAATTTTTTGAGGAAAAATATAAAAATAAATTTTAATCGTTTTAACAAAATTTACAGTTAATAAATTTTTTTATTCATTAGCTTTCTAGGACAACACCTTTTAAAGCAGTTTAATTTATACAATCCTATTTTTTTTTGATTTACCTTAAAATGACCGTCAAATAATGTGAACTGTATCAAATAATAATATAACAATGTGTCTAATTAATCGTTTTCAGTAATATCTTTAAATGCTTCTGTTAATATTGTTTAGTAACATTATGATAAATTTTAAGACAGTTATTATTTTATCATCATAATAATTTACATAAATTAATGTTGACTTTGAATGACATACTTATGTGTTTATGTTATAATTACTCAAAACGTTATTCTTGAAATATAAAATTTTAAGCAAAGTAAATTAACAAGTACATAATATATTTTTATTTCAGTTTTAAAGAATTAATATTTTTATTCTTAATACACTTTATTGTGTGATTTTTTTGTTTTAATTACTGTGTCAATATTTTAATATAATTTATTTTAATTCTTTAGGTATCCTTGGTACTACTCCTGTGTCTCTGCACTTCTTCTCTTGCTGTATTAACATCAGGAGCAGCTGACAATTCCACTGTAACAGAAGAGAAAAAGGTTGAAGATAGCACTGCAGAAGCCTCTCGTCGTGACACTGATGTAGCTGTTGATAATGTAGCTGAAGCATCACACTCTGTACCTGCCTTTGCTGCACCTAAAGATGATAGTTTCCATGGGGGACCAAGAATAAAATCATCATATGGTCCACCTAGGCCCAATTATGGTCCTCCTTCAAGACCTAAACCAAATTATGGTCCTCCTAAACCTCAGTATGGTGCACCCCCAAAACCACAATATGGTCCTCCTCATAGAAGACCACTTCCGCCAAAATCTGTTTATGGGCCCCCTAAGCATCATGGACCTCCACCTAAGCCTCAATATGGTCCTCCTAAACCTCAATATGGCCCTCCACCTAAGGCAAATTTTGGACCACCCCCTAAGCAAAGTTATGGACCACCAGGTGGTGGCTTTGGAAATGGACCTAATTTTGGAGATTCCATCCCTCAACATGATGCCCAAATTCCCCACTTCGCACATGGAGGTGGCGACTGTCCTCCCTTAACTCCATCTAATGGCCCTCCCCAGCAACCTCAGCAAGATTTCGCACACTCCCATGGTCACTCTAGTTTCAGTAGTAGTGGATCAGGTGGTGACTCATTTGGATCTATTCAGTCTAGTTATGGACCTCCATCCATTCCTAATAGTAATTACGGACCACCTTCTAGCGGCCGTGTTGTAAACAGCGGACCATCAGGTTCCGATGGAATCATTATTGCTGCTGGTGATAGTTTCCAATCCCAGCAAGGTGTTTCCTTTGGTTTACCTCCTTCAGGTCCACCAAGTGACTCCTATGGACCTCCACCTTCAAAGCAACCTTCAGGTCCTAGTAATAGCTATGGACCACCGCCTTCAGCGCCACCTAGTGACAATTATGGACCACCTCCTTCAAGGCCAAACTCAAATTATGGACCTCCACCTTCAGCACCAAGCAGTAACTATGGACCACCCCCTTCTAAACCAAATTCAAATTACGGACCTCCTCCTTCAGCACCAAGCAGCAACTATGGACCACCTCCATCGAAGCCCAGCTCTAACTATGGACCACCTCCATCTAAGCCCAGCTCCAACTATGGACCACCTCCATCGAAGCCCAGCTCTAATTATGGACCTCCTCCTTCAGCACCAAGCAGCAACTATGGACCACCTCCTTCTAAACCAAGCTCTAATTATGGACCACCTCCTTCTAAACCAAGCTCTAATTATGGACCACCTCCTTCTAAACCCAGCTCTAATTATGGACCCCCTCCATCGGCACCAAGCAGCAATTATGGTCCACCTCCATCAGCACCACCTAGTGACAGCTATGGACCACCTCCGTCTAAACCAAGCTCTAATTATGGACCACCCCCATCTGGACCCCTTAGTGATAGCTTTGGACCACCACCCTCAAAACCAAGCTCTAGTTATGGAGCACCACCTTCAGGGCCTCCAAGTGGACCTCCTCCTAAACCAAGCTCTAACTATGGACCTCCTCCATCTGCACCTAGCGGTAATTATGGACCCCCTCCTGCAAAGCCCAGTTCTAACTACGGGCCTCCACCATCAGGACCACCAAGTGACAGCTACGGCGCACCACAAGCTGCAGCTCTTACGGATTCTTTTGGCTTTAATCCTTCTGCTGCTGCTAGTAATAGTTATGGACCACCTCCAATTCCATCTGCTCCAAGTGACTCATATGGTGCCCCAATTCGTTCAGCTAAAGATAGTTTCAGCAGCAGTATCAGCCAATCATATGGAGCTCCTCAAAACATTGTAGTGAAGAAACCAGGACCACTTGATCCTGAACCAAACCCAGTTGCTCCTCCCGGAGTTGACAGCCCACCTACAAAGCCACGTATTATGTATGATGGATGGCAGCCTATGCCTGGTGTAGCTAAACGTCCTGAGCACTCACATCACTCTGAAGTTACATCTGCTTCATTCGGAGCTGATAATTTTGCTGGACCTCAAGCACAATCGCTTTACGGACCACCAAGTGTATCTAGTGGACCTTCTACCTCTTATGGACCTCCATCATCATCTTATGGACCACCACCTATTCCTCGTAAACCAAAGGAAAATTATGGTCCTCCACCTAACTTCTCTGCTGGACCTCCTAAGGAATCTTATGGTCCTCCAAGTTCCTCTTATGGACCTCCACCTTCTCATCATAAACATCATGGACCTCCCCACCATAAACATCACGGACCACCACATCACAAACATCATGGTCCTCCATCTCGCCCTAGCAATTCTTATGGGCCACCACCAAGCAAATCGCATGGACCTCCACCAAGTAGTTCATACGGTCCCCCACAACCAAGTAACTCGTACGGACCTCCCAAGGACTCTTATGGACCTCCTCCAGTACATGGCTCTCATTCTAATTTAGGAATCAAGCCTCCAAAGACTCCAGTAAAGTTCCGTCCCCCAGTCCCTGAAGGTTTACTAGAAAGCATTGCTGAATCTGCTCAAGCACATCAAGATGGAACTCATCATATCAAGGATGCTGGCTTACCATATCTTCCACCAGCAGTACCTGATCCAGGTCAAGCCTTAGCAGCAAACTATGGCGTTCCAGGAGCTGGACCAGCTAACCTAGATATTGGAATTCCTCCTTCTGCTTTTGGAGGTAACTCAGCTGCAGGACAAATTACGTCCTTCACTCTAACAAATTTAGCTCCTTCAGGTGGTGCTAACTTTGGTTTCTCATCACCAGGAGGGCCTGAAATCACTGTCGGTAACTTTGCAGAGCCCCTTGTGAATACTTATACTGTACCTCAAGATGCTCAAAACTTTGGACCCAGCGGACATTTTGCTGAACCCCCTCCTCATTTCAATCCTAACCAACTCCAACAAAATGACCAACACCAATTTAATCAACAAAATGACCAGCACCAATTTAATCAACAAAACGAGCAACACCAATTCAATCAACAAAATGATCAACACCAATTCAATCAACAGCAAGAGCAGGCACATCAACACCAAGAACAGCAAAACGTACCATCCAACCATGCTCCAAATCATCAGGCCCAACACAGTAATCAACACCAAGGAGGAGACAATGGTATTAACATTCAAGGCGAGCATGGAAGTTATACCTTACAAGTACAATCGTCAGGTGGAAATGGTAACCCAGAGATCCCACATGATCAAATCCTTTCCCAAGACCTTTTAAAAGACATTTTAGCAGCCATTGAACAAAATCCACAAGGTAATGGCCACCAAAACGGCAATCAATATGGTGACAGAATACAAGTTTCACCTATTCAAGATATTAATGATTTGGGTGATCTTAAAATTGCAGCTTCAGAACAGCAAGAAGTTATGGCTAGAATATCAACAGATAAACATGTTACGAAATCTACTGAAGATGTGGTCAGTAAAGCTCAAAAATCACATGAAAAAAGTTTAAAGAATTCCCACATTGCATCTAAAAAATCTGATAATGTAGAGTCAAGTACATTGACTTCTGTTGTGACGTCATCAACATCATCTTAGTTATTTATTGATTATGTTGGAAATTAATTTTTAATTTAAAAAAAATAATAATTATTAAGCCTAAAATCTGTAATTTATTAAATTAATTACTAAATAAATATTAATTTCCAATATATTTTTAAGAGTCTGACACATTGAGCCCTTTTTGTCAATAAATAATTACAAATATCAGTAAAAATCTATAATTAAGAAAAAATATTGGGGGCGGCAACAATAATATTTGCCACATAATAGTAAGAAACATAGAGAGAATTTTTAAAGAAAAACAAATTCGTTATACCAAAACATTTTTATGACATTTACTAATCAAAGTAAAAGTCATGCTAAGAAATTTGTTATATCCAGTTTGTTTTTAAGATGGCTAAGAAAATTACACTACATTTGTTACAGTGGAATATTTAATTAGAAAATTCCATTGTAATAACTGAGATTAAGTGTTTTTTTAAACATAGGATATAAAAAGTATCATTATAAACTGTAAATACGATTGAGTAGTTATATAGAGTCAGAAAGAAAAAAGAAAAAATGCAAATAATTACAGATAATTTTGTTTTATCTCAATTAAAATATGCATAAATTTATCATGCAATAAAATATTACATATTTACTGTTACATAATATGAAAATAAATAGTATTATATTGACGTTCCTTTTTGTGCCAAATTTATTACGAAACAATAATTAGTAGTTGTTTAGTTATTTAGTAATGCGTTATTGAAATTTAATGGTATTTAAACTGTAATTAATGTACTTGAAGCAATGTTTGCATTGTATCGTAAAAAAAGAGTATGTTCATTCATTGCTCATGGCCGTGGCATTGATTTAAAAACTTCAACGTACATAAATATGATTAAGGTCTTATCCTGATGATGCTTTGCAATTTGCGATTTTTATTTTCTCGTGTTGTTTTCACGTCGTAATATTACATCTTTATTTTTATACTTTCGGAAGTAGGTAAATAGAAATTACATTTTTGTATTTTCATCTTCATTTTCTCTTTTAAAGTTATAGCATCATCTTTCTATCATCATATATTTTCAATGTATCCTCCAAACGGTAGTATTTTTTTTTTATAATATTTTTGTTTAGAAAGAAAGCTAGCACAGTAGGTCAAATTAGGGTCACACATAGATTCCTTACTGCTTTTATATATATATATATATATATATATATATATATATATATATATATATATATATATATATATATATATATATTACTTTTTGTTTTTATATTTCTTAATGACTTATATGATAATATAATTCCCTCTTAATACACGAATGGGATAATTTTTATTTATACTATCTTTTTTTTTAATAAAATATGTGTGACTTTTTTTTTTCGTAAAAAAACAACTTTCTATCGTTATTAAAACAGTAAATAGTATTATTTTATTGCATGGTACTGCATTGAATATTCTTTTAATAATTGCAATATATGCTCATATTAAAAAAGTCGAAATTTTAACATCGTAATAATTTTCTTGTTAAAACGATAAAATTGCAATTATTTTAAAGGTATATTACTGTTTTATATAGTTATATAATTAACTTATTGTATAATATTTGGAGTATAAAATGTAAAAATAAGTATAAGAAATTATTTTAATGATACTGAATCATGAAAATAGAATTGTATAATCATTCATTTAGAATTGTTTAAAAAAAAAACTTAGGTAGGAATAAATATATCAAAATAATTTATTGCAATTTTTTATGTCAACGAGTGTACAATTTGATGACGTCACGTTTCATAATTACTAAAATAGTTTTCTTGCTTATTTTAATGTTGACCACTTACGATTTATCCAACTTCAATTTATCATAATTTAACTAAACATGTTTATCGTGAATTGAATGTGAATTATTGTATATCTGTTGATGTTTTTGTTTTTTTGTGTGTTCTATTAAAGTATGTATGTTAAATAAATGTATTAAAAAAAATACAATTTGCCAATATATTTGATAAGAAAATATAAATTAAATTGTGTGTTTTATTTATTAAAAAATAAATCATTTCTTTCTAAATCTTGCTCTTGCTGAGTAATATGTGTGAACTATATAAATAGTTTTTAAGGTTTTTTGTCAGTTGAAACTTAGAAAAAAAAAAAAAAAAAAAAAAAGGCACAAAGTTAAATATTTTAAGACAATAATTATATAACAATTTTATGTTAAAATACTATAAAAGAATTTTAAATACTTATAAATACAAGATGCATAAACTTATTTATTGAGTGAAGTCGCATTTAATTTGTAATTATATAATAATTAAATAATAGTTATATATATTTTTCTTTTTTTTATATTCATTTACTTCTATAATTTCCACTTTTGGATCATTAATTTTGTAATGAAATAATGGGTATTATTTTTTTGTTTTTTAGTAGCATTTACTTTACTTTGTATTAAGTATAATAATTATATAATTAGCAATTAAAATTACAAAATATGTCGAGTAAACTTTAGTGGTTTTTGCAAGTACTTCATTTGAATAATGATTCTTTTTTGTTTTACTAGCGTAAATAATTACGTAATATTTTTTATATTATAAAGGAATCTAAGGCAATTGGATGTAATGTTTTCACGCAGTAATATAGTCAATGAGAATATATTTGATTGGATAAAAATATTTTTAAAAGCAATATAATTACATAATATACTTAAATTTGTTGTGCATTTTAAATGTTGCTCTCTATAGAACAGACATTGGAAAAAAAAAAAAAAAAAAAAAAAAGAGAAGAAGAAGAAGTTAATTTTTGATGTGTTATCTATTAATTTTATTAAATAATGACTATTAATAAAAAAAAAGAGTGTTATATGATGCACATACATTTTTTGTTACTTCCACTTTTACTTATTATATACTGTACTTAATTAGCATCTGTAGTTGGAAGCTTATTGAAGTAACGGTCAAGTTCATTGCAAACAAGTTTCGAACCTACGACCTTCAACATACATCGAAAAGAAGAAGAATTAATTATTACTCACAACAAGGATATCCGCCGCAACTTTCGCTATTTTACTAGATTTTTGAGTGAAAGTGATAAAAAGATGATATATTAGAAAATTATGTCGTTTAGAAAAATAATATTTTTAATTATAAATATTTATTTATCTGATATAATTCTATTGTACTTTAAATCCTTTCTGTATCCAAGCTTTACTTATAAGTGATTTTAAAATGATACCATTAAGATTTACTATCTTTTATTTTAGTTAGATTAACAATTGAATTCATGTTTTAATTTTTAAGATAAAAGATTTTTACATTTTTTTATACATACTTATGTATAAAGGCTACAAATGTTTTAGATTTTTACGTTTCTTATAGATAATAATAAAAGATTATACTAAGTTTATTCTTATTTTCTGAAAGCGGGAGATTATTTATAGTGATGTTTTATAATCATTGATTTAAGTTTGCGCTTTGGTGCCATACGTGAGCAGAAGATAGCATTAACTAGTATGGGAAAATCACGTTTTTTTTTTTGTTTTTTTTTGTTTTTTTTTGCAAATTAAAAAAACAAACACTTGAATTACTCGTAAGTTATCATTTCTTTTTCATAAAAGAAGTTGTTGATTCCAGAGAGAGAGAGAGAGAGAGAGAGAGAGAGAGAGAGAGAGAGAGAGAGAGAGAGAGAGAGAGAGAGGAAAGATAAAATAATATTCGATATCAGCAATTTTCTTTTCAAAATATATTTAGCTTTACTCAAACATGGCAGAAGAGCGCAATATCATACAGCGACTCTATTAATAAATAATTACTTCGCAGTATGACTATTCAAATAAAAATGAAAATCATTGTATAGTAAGTAAAATAGGCATTTCCATAAACATAATCAAGTATTTCTTAGCCTTTTTCAAATCCTTAGCATTTTCGTATGCATTAAAATTTAATTTTCTACTGCTTGCTAGAAGTACTCTAAAAAAATAATAATAATAATAAAAAAAAAAAAAAAAAGTAGGGAGTATTAAAAAGTAGTTGAAATTCTAATTTTCTATTCAATTAAATGTACATTTTGAAAGCATTACAAGTAATGCACGACTCTACTGCATTATAAATTAACATTATATATATATAATTATACATACGTATAGTACATTAAAGAGAATCCACTTACGAATAAAATTATTCTATTTACATTTAAATTACAAATTTAATATGAACTCTTATTTCATATGTACAAACTAAATTACAGATAAGATACAAAAAGTAATGTAATTAAAATTATTACATAGCATAAATTTCTTAAATTTTAAATCAAGTTATTACACGCAAATGTATACATGTATAAGTATTATTACATACAATCAGTGTTTAAAAAATTATACCTGTTTTTAATATGTAAAATATGAGGGTAAAATTTTGATGTCGATAGTATAAGAATGCGGATATATACCGTATGAATACTTTTGCCTTTAGCATTATTACTTTGCAACAGGCTTCGTATATTATATACATTTTTTTTTCTTCTTCTTCCTAACCTCCTCACCCTATTCCTGTTAGCCTAGTTCCTTAATATTCTATTCATAAAGATGATTTTTAAAGAAAGAAAGAGAAGAAGCAAAGGTGTGGAATTTGCAAATTTATAGTTGTTGAATATAGTTCCGCTCTTCAATATATTATAATTTTTTATTCATTCTTTTATTATATATTTTCATTAATAAAATGTCACTTCTGTTTGAAAGTAATTTTTAATAACAAATAAAATGAATAGTTTGTTTTTTCCCTTTTAATCACATCACATAATTCTTTTGTTTAAAATTTAAAATCAACTTTTTTGTGTGTGTCATAATAAGGATATATTATAATTGTCAAACATCAAGTAATCAAGTAACTAAATTAGGTATTGACATTCATTTTTTTATTGTATTTGAAATAATTATTGCCATATTTTTAAAATGAACGATAAATATTGGTGAGCTACTCCTGTATTTTTTTCCCCCAAGTTAACGCAAAGTTTATACCTTGAAGCTGACGTTCTTACAAAAAATTTAATAATTGCAATTTATATTTTTATAATTACCATCTTTTTAATAATTTAAATGATAAATCTTTTTTAATACCAATAATTTTCATGTATAGCCAAATTTTAAATAATAATAATTAAAAAATATCTGACAGCCTGTTTGTAATTTTTAATAACATGGTAAAAAAAAAAAAAGAAAGAAAAAAAACCTCTTTACAATATTTACATAAAGGTTAGGTCATAAGTTTAGACATATATCTAAATTTGGTTCCAGTATTATGAGTTTTCAGGTTTAGGTTAATGATATTTTATTTATTTTGTCTACTTTACAAACACACACACGTCAAACTGTACTTTATAATATACACAAAAAGATAGTTCCACTTGGTTTTTCATTTGAAAACAATAATTATACATTTTCTTATAATAATATTTTTTTTTAACAGGTTGTAAAAAATTAACCTTAATTTGATATAAAATAGAAAATATATATGATTATTTTAGTAATTATTCTATATATAATTTTTTATTCGCAAAATCACAAGAACGTTAATAATTGACCTTTTCCTCAATTATTAATGCATTCTTTGTGCCTACTGATTTTCTTTGTTCTCTCAAAAATTTATATGTGTGTATGTTTACGTGTATGTAGAGAAAATTTTAAGATTTAATTAGGTTTGTAATTATATATTTTTTTTTTCGGAAACTTAAAATTGTTAGTTTTACAGGTAATTGTAAGTCATTGAAATATATGGCAGTACTTTTCTCATTGTTATAAGTTTAAATTGTAAAATAATTATGTTACAATTTAATTTATGTTTTTTACTAGAGAAATTTTATATTATAATTATATTTCTGAAACTTGGAAATTTGGATTAAATTTAACTGGTTTAAAATTTTGATGTTGTGTTGGTGATATCGTATCCTTTGTGTCATTATTATATTACTTATAAAATTAAACTTACGTAATACAGATGTAAGAATATTGTATTAGCCATTGGCATTTTTTTAAATTTTAATGTGTAATGCAGGATGCTGTTAAGATTCTCTCTCTCTCTCTCTTTCTCTCTCTCTGCCGTACTATTCATTTTTTTAAGGTCATAATTCAAGCGTTCTTTAATAAGACATTAAAATATGATTTATAATTAATATATTTTAATAAATAAAAATAGTTTTATTTAATTATTTTTAATATTTTTAGAGACCTTCATTAATAACTTTAACTTTGATAAAATGTGATCATTAATTTATATTCATTTTATTTTAAATACATATTAATATCTGTCTCTATTTCTTTAAAATATGATATATAATTTTTTCCTTTTTTTAAAATATTATTTTGCTCCTTAGAGTATTTTTAAGACAATGTTACCCATGAAAATAACGATTAATTATTCCATATTTTTCTGTCTTCCCTTTTCATCACGTTTACGCTTTCTTGACTTTTTTTTTTTCTTTATAAGATTAATTGATGAAAAGTGTAACTCAAAAGTTTTTTTATTTTCATCCATGAAACTTTTTTTTTTTTTTTTTTTTTTTTGTAACAAATATTCATAATATTTTCTTTTTTCTATCAATATATTATTTTTCTCGGATACAATTAATATTGCAATATTGACCAATTAAAAAAAAAATAAAAAGCTATTCATTTACTTTTATAATACACAATATTATTTGTTTGCATACAAGATTCATTTTTTTATAAACAGAATCTTCATATTTTTGATTAAAAAATCTTTTAAGGTTTCAGTTTATTAAAATATTAATATTTTATTTCAAGAAATCAAGGGAGAGAATATAAAAATAAACATTTTTTTTTTTAAATTGAAATTTATAAAATTTGTTATCTTGAATATTTTTTTCTTTGCATACCGTACGTTGATTTGTTTATAAATGTTTTATATTTAAAAATGTGCCTTTGAATAAGTCAAATGAAGTTTTTTGTAATTTTAATGATTTTGTAAGGAAATTCTATATGAAATTCTTGTTTATATTGAAAAATTGATTTGCTGTATTAAGATTGCTTTCTTAATATCTATATGTACGGGAATTATAACGCCGTCAAACCTTCTATATTAAAATAAAAATTGTTAAGCTCATTGTTATTGTTATTTTTTCTCCACAGTTAGTGGAACTTCAGAAGGGATTTCATGTGTATGTATTATGGTCGGATTTTTCAGTGAGAGAGATGTTTTGTTTCGAATACAGTGGCTCTTAAGCCATCTTTTTATTTGCTTTATTATAATTTTTACAAGCAGTTTTAAATCGAAATTATGGAATTTCTATAGAAGTAGATTGGAAATGAAAGTACCATTACGTTTCAAATTATTGCCGTAATTAATTTTCAAGTTTTTAAAAAATCTTAATAAATAGTTTTTTTTATTTTTTGTTTATGGAAATGCTAAAAATGTAACAGTTTTATTAAAAATTAACACTGACTTTCCTTTATAATAAATTATTATTTACTTTAATTACTTATTAAACAAATTTCTATCACAGAAGACATTTTGGCAATACGTATTTTAATTATGACTTTAAAAAAATGTAATTACAGAATAGAAGTTATTTCTATATTATTTCATTTTTTACCCCAAACAATTATGAAGCTCAAAAAACAATGTAATGAAATTAAATAATATTTTGTCATGAATTATTCAATTTATTGCTACACGTCAAATGTTTTAGAGAGAGAGAGAAAGAGAGAGAGAGAGAGAGAAATAAAAAGTGAAGGTGGAATAGAAATGAATAAATTATTAAATTTTACGGTACAAAGAGTTAAAGTCTCTACCAAGTACAAGAGAAATTTTGCAAAAAAGAGGGATAGAAAAAAGATACGGGGGTTTTGGGGGGTCAGTATACTGAATAATATTCACTTCAGTTGACATAGTATGGGCGATTAATCGATTTTTTTTTGTAAAATCGATGTTCTTGCAAATATAATCATTATTATTATATTTTTTAGCTTCTTTTATCATTAAGAATTTTGAGTACTACAGGATACATTATTCATTGTAATGCATTTAATTTTTCTTCGTTTTCTTAAAACTTGAGGTAATGAAAATCTATTAAAAGACAAACAAACAAACAAACTTCTTTCTATGTAACAATTACATTCTAAAACCACACGCATTATGCTTTATAACAAAAATTATGATGCACCACTCAACAGGGCGCGAAGATGCAAAAACTTTTGAGAATAATGATTCACTACATTATGTTACAATAATTTCTTCGATGATAAATATAATATATATTTTTATCCAATAAATCATAAATAAAAATCATAAGTACAAACTTCAATTTACTAAATTAAATGTGATTTTTGTTATATAAAATCACATTATGAATAAAACTGATAATCGATATTTAAATGATATCGCCCAAATCGGAAGTTACAACAATGTGAGAGGGAAAGAATAAAGAGAGAGAGAAAAAGCTATGAATTTAAATTTGTCTAATTAGCATTATGAATTTTTGCATGAGTAGTTTGTATGCCAGTCTGACTATATTTTATTCTTTCTCACACAAATTTATATAACATTTTATAGAAGAAAACCAGTGCATTTTTTTTTTAAATAAATTTAAATATTAATAAAAATGGTATACAGAATAATGTATTATTTCTATAGGGAATAATATATTATTTTTATTTTTTTTTAAGAGATTATTATTGCATGATATGAATGCTTACATGCTTATGTTTTATTAATTATTATTAAGCTAAAAAGTGTCAAAATATTCATTGGGTTGTATTGTTTAATTAGTTATAAATCCGTTAAGCATCCCAACTCTTGTAATACGTATTTGTGGTGTAATATTCCTGCATAAATTATATTAAATTCGGTTTAGCTATTTTTGTTTTTGTTTAACACCTTTAATAAAAATAGCTATCTACTTTTTTTTTTTTTTTTTTTTTTTTAGCATTCACTAATGTTATATTTATTTATTCATTTTTATTCATTTACAAGTTATTATTTTTTTTTTTTACATTGAAGTTGCAGTCAAAGAATTCGTCTTAGCAACAGAAACCTCTCTTTCTCTTTCTCTCTCTCTCTCTCTCTCTCTCTCTCTCTCTCTCTCTCTCTCTCTCTCTCTCTCTCTCTCTCTCTCTCTCTCGTATTCAAATTATAAGTCTGACAAACATTATTTTTTAATAACATTCCTTACAAAAATATTGATTTCTTATTCTTATTCTTTAATAGCTACTTTAAAAATACTTTGTATAAGGATTATAATTATGTTCTTTTCAAAGCTCGTTGGGGAAAAAAAGAAGAAAAAAAATCTTAAATCTAACAGTAATAAGAAAAAAATGTCACCATGTTTTTTTTTTTTTTTTTTTTTTTTTTTTTTTTTTTTTTTTGCAAGAAAAAGTTCTTAATTAGACATTTTTATACTTGACTTATTCTACTTTTCTTTTAAATCAACATTTTTCTTTTTATCCTTTCATATAATATATTTTTAAATGCTTATTTTTATTTTCAAAGTCTAAACTTTTTTTTTTTCATATATTTTCTTAAGATTAAATAAAAATTGCACACGCTTTTTTTTTTTAATCATCTGTTTTACTTAGATTTAAAAAGGGATTTCTTAAGAGTTTTTAAAAGGGGAAAGGGAGAGAAAATTTTTGTGAAGTGGTAGCCCTTGAAAAAAAAAAAAAAAAAAAATCCAAGAGGTACTTTTACTTAAACTGTATCTCATTAACATAAGAACGTTTTCAAGAGTCATTGTTGTTATAATATTATATAATAATTGGTTCACTCTTATATTTATATAAGGTGGAGAGAACAGATTGTTAAATTTATAGGGCTGTTGTTTTGTTGTCAGTTTTGCAGTCACAAAATAAGTAGGGGAAATTTTCCAATAGGGGGTATATTATAGAAGAGTGCTCTAGAGAAATTTACTATAATATAAAGCTTTTTATACAGTACAATTTTTTACTCACAGATTTTTTTCATATTGAGTAATTTTTAAAAGGAAATAATTTTATGTAACTTAAATAATAAGTGTTAAAGTTATAGTTTAAAACAGTTTTTCCCCCATTTAGAAAATAAAATGCTCTTTCTCAACGAGCAAATGTTTAAAGATTGAGTAACTGCGAAATGCATTGATTGTGCGTTAAAGCACATTTAAAAAAAAAAAAAAAAAAAAAAAAAAAAAATTGGAAGTAGTGTCGATGCAAGAATGATGAGTACTTTTGATTTTTGGGTACTACCTAATCGTTATGCTCAGTATCCTCAGTACCCATTTTACTTAAAGACCGTACCCATGCAATGGTACAGACCGTACCCATGCATTGGTACATATAGTGAGAAAACATTACTTGTAGAAATTAAACATTTTAAATGTTTTCTCTATATAGTCTCAAATTATGGATTTATAGCTTTTGATATTCTCAACGTATTAAGAGATAGATGAAAATTCAGTATCAGTTTTAAACTTCAATAGCCTATACTAATTTCTATTCTCATTGCTGATTTAAGAAGCACATTTTTAAATCTAAACTGACCTTTTGGTTGAGGTTAATTATGCTTCTATTAAAGTATACATTTTTTTTATTGCTAATTGATCGTATCGAATTATTATACCACACTATGGGCTGTAAGCTGCAACCTCTAGTTAAACCTTAGTTATCTTTTTTTAATTGTTGCAACAATCAAAATAACAACTTAACTACCACCACCATTCAAATTTATTTCCTTTGTTGGTATTAAAAATTGCAAATTATTTATATTAAATTTATTTTTATAACAATAATTCTTCATAGTAATAAATGTGACATTTTCAAAAGAAAAAATAATCAATAATGAAATGAAAATAAATATTCACCCTTTTACTTTTTCTATACTTTACTATATAAACTTATTTTCAAATAAAACTAATTAATAAAATTAAATAAAAAAAAGCAAACATAAAAATTCACGCACCAAATACAAAAAATGTTCATCATCATTCTTCTAACATTTTTTTTTTTTTTTTTTTTAAATCATGTCAAATTTGACATGCAGTGTAATATTAAAGAATAAAAAAGTATTATATTATTTATATAGAATGATTTACGTATATAAAGAACAATAAATTGTCATTAAAAGAATGATTTGTATCTTTTCAACACAACAATATAATAATATAAGTAGTACAAAAAACATTTAATCATGATTAACTGTGTTACAATCAATATTATCTCTTGTTAAAGTCTATCGTTTTTTTTTTTTTTTTTTTTTTTTTTTCCTAACTTTTTAAATTAAAGGTAACTTTTTCTTATTGTTCTTTTATTAAAGAAAGAAAGAAGAAGGAGGAGGGTTAAAGTTCAAACACGCATGGATAGACAAAAAAAATACGTAGTTGATAAAATTGTTTTGGAATTTTGATTTTATTGTTTTATTGGTTTTATATACTCTATATAAAAAATGCGTTAAAATAAAAGTACAATTCACATTTCTAATAAGTAAAGCATAAGTTTAATAGTGTTTGATGGTATTTTTTTCATGACTATTTTACTTTTGCGTTCAATTTTCAGTATATTATACCAAACTTTTTAAAAATGAAAAGCAACGTATGGTTGAAAAAAAAAAATCAATAGGTAAATCCTAAAAACATGTTACATTAAATAAATACATAAAAATATTAATGCTAAAATCATTTAATGTTTATTTAATTTGTTATTTTTATAAATAAAAATAAAATACTAAGCCTTTACTTGCTTCAGTAAATAATAAAAAAATGACCGTAAAAATAAAAGCAATTAAGTTTTTTTTCTTTTTTTATAAATCCTTTAAGGGCATTTTAATTGTTTTCTTAATCTCAAGATTTTAATCCATTATAATCACTTTTTGATTTGACATTACGAGGAATTAATCAGTAACTTTCATCAATCCATGCAATGGAAGTTACTCTACATGTTGTATATATTTGTGGTAACAATGGACAGTGAGAGTTGTTCTCACTGCAGATCCAGTTTCCAGTTGTGCCGTTATTATTATCACACTGAAAAAAAAAAAAAAAAAAGTAAAAATTAATTTAACAATGCTAGTTTGCTAATATATGTATACAGAAAACAACATTTTTTTTAGATACGTTATCTATATTGATTAATAAAATGATGTGCTTATTATGTTAAAAATATGTAACTATTATTCTCTCTATAGCATTACAAAATATTGTATATAACTATAATGAAAATGAGCTATTCCGCTTAAGATAGTTAACAATCATGATTTTAACTTTTAAACATTTTTTTTTTCATTTAATATTTCGAAAAAAAAAAGTATATATTTTTAAATATTATGCATTAAATTTTTTATTTAGTTTTAGATGAATTAAAAATACATTGTATTGATTTTACATAAAAAAATCTATGAATTTTGTAAAAATAAACTTAGTCGTATCTCGAAAAATATGTGTATTTCTTTAAAATACGAATGCGTTTGAAATAATTATCCATGTATAAAAAAATCCACCTTTTTTTAACAAATATTAATAATAATGTTATAATGTAGTTGTCCATCAAAAACAATTATAATTAATTCCAAACGTTTGCTGAGAAAATACTCTATTACTGTGTCGTGAAATGAAAAAAAGAGAAGAAAATTGTTATTAAATCAGGTCATATTCTTAGACGTCAATGGGTATATTGTGATGCATTATCTTCCACTAGCACACAATTAATTACATTTACATAAAATCTAGTATATTGTTTTTTCTACATAGACATGCACATTTTTGTTTTCGTTTTAATTCCCAGCAAAGAAAATTCAAAGTCAAAGACAATTCCACATGCGTGCAGTTTTTTTTTTTTTTTTTTTTTTTTTTTTTTTTTTTTTTTTTAAGTAAATGTTTAAGTTTATAAAGAGTAAATTTAATATGAAATTTTATGCCTTAAATATTTTATTTTTCTTAATATTTATGTATTTACTAAAATATTTAAATAGTGCATTATATTGATTTAATTTAATATTAAAATACATTTTTGTAATACCATTTATGCGATTAAAAAAAAAAAATTAATTAATTTAAAACTAATGAAAATTCATATGTTTAAAAACTTAAATGCATGAATAGTAAGTTTTGAAACACCGTATTAGAATTGAATTTTTAATTGATACAAGAAACTGTAATAAAAAAAATGTTTAAAACTGATGACAGCTGTTGGACAGTTGAAGATTTTTAAGTTCATAAAATTTTACGTAGCATGGAAGAATTTTAAATAAATATTTTCAACCCCTTTAATATAAAAGTGACCCAAACATATACTAAAATAATTAGTTCTTCTCTATAATATGTATAGAAGAGGAGAGAGAGAGAGAGAGAGAGAGAGAGAGAGTAATAAAAACTTATGTACAGTACTTGCTAAAATTGGTCTCGAATTTTAATAAACCCTTTTTTATTGTTCCTATGAGTAGTAAAAGTCATAAAAAGAGTAAAATTTTAGAGATTAGAGTAAAAAGAAGAAAAAACGACATGTATAATTTATTATTTTGAATCCATGATAAAATTAGTATAACTCCATGACTCCCTTCCTCTATTTTGCAACCCTCTCTCTCTCTCTCTCTCTCTCTCTCTCTCTCTCTCTCTCTCTCTCTCTCTCTCTCTCTCTCTCTCTCTCTCTCTCTCTCTCTCCACTACGATAATACAAGTACAAAAATATGTAAATTAAGTAATTTCAATAATCTGTACATACTAAAAAAAAAAAAAAAAAAAAAAAAAAACTACGCATGTCTATTTTTTTTTTTTTTTTTAGTTAAAACTTTCTCTTTTTTACATTATGTTATAATTTTATATTTTAATACGAAAAATTTTTCATGGGAATTTTTTATTTTTATATTTTTGCATAACTTTTTTGTTTTAATAATAAAAAAACTTCTGTATACTTTTTAATAGAGTTCCTTGTAATATTATTTTAATTTTTCTTTTAACAATTACATGTTTCTTGAATGTACAGAGTACCTAGGGAAATATTAGTTTTTTTTTTTTTATGTAGTATGTACTTCATATTTCCTTACTTTTTTTGTAGTTTTCTTAAACTGCAATTACTATAATATGCATACTTAAAGTACAATTTTACGTATATAGATTTTTTTTTATGTATATATAAATGGAAATAAATATTATTTGAATTCCAAATAATTATATTTTTTATTTATAAAATAGTAATGTGAATGGATCATAAAATCATAAAATTGCTTTAATTTCCAATCTTATTTTTGAATGGTATAGTTCATTCGTTTTAATTCTTTTAAACACTTCCACGTATTTTAATTAAATTTAGATTGAACTATAGAAAATATCAAAGAAATTATAATTTTAAAATTTCGATAAATTGTGGTTTTAAAACAAATTTAATCGAAGAAAATATAATATTAAAATAAAGTTACATACGAAAAATATCTTAATAATAAAGTTTTTTTTTTTCAAGTTTGCAACACAAAAACTTTATTAACTCAAATTAAATCTTAATTAAAAAGTATACATATACAATTAAAAAATAATTAATGTAACTTTTTTTTTATATTTATACTCAACTAAATTCTACAGTAATTTTATCACAAGCTAACTAAACATTATGTTTATACATTAAAAAAAAAAGTTGTTGGGATGAAATAAGTTAATTTATTATCATATCTAAAGTGTCCTCTCTCTCTCTCTCTCTCTCCATCTCTCCATTTAATAATTATAAAGTTGTAACATTTTAATTCATAAGTTTTAAAATGAAAATAAATTACCTTTGAATACTTGATTAGACATTATACAAAAAAAAAAAAAAAAAAAAAAATCCTTGTAGTAATATACGTCTTAATTATGTTAGAGACCAACTATGCTTACTTATTATTTTTTTTGTTCTCTGTCTCTCTCTTTCTCTTGCTCTGAAATAATATATAAAATTATTATTCTTTACTTCATTTTCATCTTATGTAGTTCATACTTTTCAGTAATCTAAGGGCGCAATTCAGCAAAGCAGTTAGGTCACATAAAAGACTAAGGAATCCTAAGATTCTGAATTTTCTAAGCATATAGGAATTTTAAGGCATTTCGGTTGCCTAATTTCTTGTAGATGAACTTAACTATCTCAACTAATTCAGAGAATACATTTTTAAAAGTATTTTCAACCTTCAATTTGTACATGTAAAAAAAAAAAGTTTATTTTTCTCCCTTTTAAAATAAGATGTTATTTTTTTGTTTCCTGAAAAGACAATAAAAGCATTAAATAAGCTATATTCATGCTTCTCACGATCGTACTATTGCATTACTTCATATTACCCTCTACTAACTCATGTTGCAAAAACTTATGACTTCTAAGCTAGAGAAAAAGAGTACGAGTATTATACTTGGGTATGAATTTATAAGGGGAACTTTTTTTTTAATGTTCTTTATGCATAAAAGTTTTATGGTGACGAAAAAGAGATATTAAAAATATACTTTTGCTTTTCATAAAGTAGCGTAAATATAGATAGGGGAGCAAAATATTATAATAATATATTTTCTTAAGTGTATTTAAATTTTGAAAAATAACATTTTTTTATACTAAGTTAATTTTTTGATGTGATTTTTTTTTTAACCTAAGTTTCATAATAGTTATTTTGAAAAAAAAAAAAAAAAAATTCAGCATTGTTTTTCATTTTCCTTAACTTTTGTGTTTTGTTTTAATTTGCCTTAATATAAGTCAGCATGTATTAAATTTTTAACAGCTATACAATATTGCAAACAATTTTTAAATTTGACAATATTGTAACCGTAATCAATAATATTAAAATATTTTTAAAAATTACAAGCAATCATAACTTTTTTAAAAATATATATATTTTGCTAATAAATTTTCTTTTTCTTTTGTTTCAGGTATGTACAATGAACTTCACATTATTTTCCTTTATGCTGATATATTTTTGTTTAAGTAACTAAGGTAAGACCTATTCTCCACACACCGGGATGTACTGCACAGATAATAGATAAATATTTCTAGAGGGAATGGCATTAAAAGATATGTGCCGACATTAACAGAAATAGCATCTATTTAAAAAGCATTGTATAAATAATTATTAATATAAAAGAATACTCTGTAATTTAAATTTTTTTTTTATTATTTTTTAAAAATTTATAGGAAACGTTATTTCAAATAAAATCCATATTAAATATTTCTTTAAATTTCAAGTTTACTTTGCAATCCGTAGGAAAAAAAAAAAAAAAAAAAAAAAAAAAAAAAAAAAACTGGAATATATATTTCCATATATATATATATATATATATGAATATATATAGTTTCTATATTAAAACAGTAGACAAATTGTGGTAGAGCGTATACTTTTCTATATAGGGTAATAATGTATTACATGCCAATATATTGCTTTTTCTTTAAAGGCATAGAAAACATGAAAACAATTGCATTTACATCACAAAACACTTGATGGGACTGATATAAATAACGTTAATTGGTCTCAAAACCCAACAGTAGCCCCGTAGCAGTGATCAGAAAATTTAGATTTATGCAACCCGCACAACATTTTCACACTAGTTTTTGACTGTTAATGACGTCATAAACAGGAATATTAACGCAAATTGCATACTTTACATATTTTTCAAGCTCTTTTGTGGGGCTACATTAACATTCTGGTAAAAAATATTATCAGTTTTGTAGATCCCATTTTGTGTTTAGAACATGTTGTTTCAATGTTTTCTATGCCTTTAATAGAAACATATTAATCTAATCGAGATATAAAAACTGTCAAAAGAAGAAGAAAAAATCACTGTTTTCAATGTTACTGAAAAAATAGCCTTGCGTATATAGAATATAAGGTCTATTTTTAGTACAACATATGGTGTCCGAAATGATGAGTAATATTTGACAGCCTGTTACGTACTGTAAAAAGCAATAAGAGGGGGAAAGTATAGCCGATATTACATACTTCATATAGCATGTAAGTACCACACTTATATTCAAACCATTTTTTTTTTTTCCTTTTTTTCATATCTGTGTTTGCAATACCGCAAATAAAAGATTTTTTTTTTATAGACATGGTATTTTTAAAATGTAATATCTGATTTTGGGAGTAGATTTTCTTTCTCTCTTTATAAATAGAAATAAAAAATTCTGTATATTTTTTAGGGTTCATTGTTGGTTTTTATTGACTTTTCTTTTCTTTGTAATATTAAGTATACACCGTTCGATTGAAAAATCATGATAATTTAAAAATAATGCGATTGCAGTAAAATTACTACATACAAATTCTAATGTGGTACAGATAGTAAACCTAAAATCTTAAGTTTTATGCGCCTGATTATAAGGTCTAAATATAATGTTTTTTTAGGTTACCGCTTGTACTGTCTGTTTACGCTTCCAACATTATAAAAGTGCAAAAGTGAATTGGTAAATACTAAATTGGCAGTGCTTATATATTTTGCAATGCCTTCATTCAGTAAAGTACTCGTTCATATTTTATACCAGTTACACACATTATTCAATCGACCAAATATTATAGTTGAGAGTATCGATAATAGATGGCGTAACATACACAAAAAAATAATTTTCAATATAAAAGTTAGCAAACTCTTTAGATTCTTTGCAAAATTTTAACTATTTTTTTTTAACTCTTTTTCTATTGTTTGTTTTAATTTTTTTTTATATGTTTGTTATACAAAGTGAATGAAGTCATTATGGAAAATTTGAAATTTAAGTGACATTATTAACTAACCTTAATGAGTTTTAGGGATTTAATTATTTCCCTATCATTAACTCTTGTTGTTGATTATCACTACAGTCATAATTTTCCATCGTATAAAGTAATAAAGTTCAACGTAATAATAAAATGACAACGAGAAAGAGAGAGAATATATATAAGGGTCGTTTTTGTTTGGAGTATGCAAATAAAATTAGCATGTCTCTTAAAAATTTTTTCAAAATTTATTATTTAAAAAAAAAAAAAAAAAAAAAGATTATAGCTTAATGATTTTTTTTTATTTATTATTTATATCTGTTTTATTGATAATATATTCTGATTTATTTTGTTATTAATTATATTATTTTTTTATTTGTTTTCTAAAATTGATTTTTAAACGTTACTGTATTTTTCTTATAACGATGTAGTTTATGTATTTTGTTTGGTATTATAGTTAATGCTTTAAAGCTAATTTTAGTGTGTTTTATGAAACTGAAGAATAGACATAAAGGTAACTGAAGTATGCGTAAATTAATGTAATTATAAAAATAATAAAAATTGTAAAATTTTAGATGCCATGGTAACAGTAAAAAAAAAAAAAAAAATGAAACTATACACTTATATAAAATAATAATAATAACTTTATTTCGTCCAAAAAGTAGCATTTTAAAATAAGATTTACACCTGCACATACGTATATCCTCATGAACATATTATATATCAAGTATACGTAATAATGGCCATAGTTATATAATAACACAATACTATACACCATATGACCAAATTAAGAACAGTGATTTTAACAACCGGATGCACCCTTTTTTCTGATACAATTTTCCACACATAAACACCATAAAGTTGATTAGAATCCGAGAAAAAGGGAGTACATCCGGTTGTAATTACCTCTATTCTTATTTTGATAATGGTGTATGGTTGATACAAACAGAAAAATTGCAATGGATAAAGAAAAAGAAAATAACACATGAAAGTTATATTAACAGAGCAATCAAGGTGTAACGCATGTATACGGCTTTAACTGAAAAGGCTTACAGTGTTAGTAGCAATTAAAAATTATATCAATGATACAGTACAGAGAGAGAGAGAGAAATGGCATATAGAAATGAGTAAATTATGAGTATATGCAAAAGTTCACAAGTAATTAAATTCATAAATTTCTTTGTTTAAATAATATAAATAAAAAAACAAAACAAAACACAAATTTAACTTTTTGAAATAGATGTACAGTATAAAAATATATACCATATAAATTTAAATTTTATTGTAATCGATTTAAAATACAATAAATTATGATATTATCCATTTCTTTCAATACATTTACCATCAATTCTAAATGAAACAAAATAATAAAATGATTTGTGTGGTGGTTCATTTTATCTGTTCACTACTGTACATAATTTTTCTGTACCATTGACTTTTGCGCTGATACAATTTTTTTTTTCTGCTCTCTGTATAGATGAGTACATTTTCAATAAATACCTATCGTATATATTATATATATACATATAAAAAAGTTTTAAGCTCGGTTTATTATTAAACTATGCATACCAATATATCGTATATATATCAACTGATTGATGAAATTTTTTATTTGCTTTGTGCAAATATTAATAAAAGAGAACGAAACAGAGAGAGAAAAATGTGATTGATGGCCAAGCTTAAAATGCTAGGAATTTTATGCTTTTTTTTTTTTTTTTTTTTTTTTTTTTTTTAATACTTATTGGTTAAATCTTATCCAAAAATTTAGTTTTCTATTGGTCATACATTTTTAAAAATGTGATTATCAATTTGTAAGTTAAAAGATTTTTTTCTGGAAAAAAAAAACAAAAAAAAACAAACAAACATTGTTTATTATTATACTGTTCTTTTAATTTTATTTGTTATAAGTTATAATATGGATCGTTTTTATTTAAACAGTTTTGTTTGAAATGTTATAACTAATTTTTATAGAATTGCACATTCAAAATAAAAATTAATCATATATGCATACTATGTGCATATATTATCACAATTGTGCTCATTTTTGCACGACAGAATACGATTATACATAATATCATAATGCTTGCCCTTAAGTAAGTTTCGAAAAACTATTATGTCGCTAGCAAAAATCGTTTATGGAGTAGATTACATCAGGTGCATAGAAATACTCGGTTTAGCTTTAACAAAATCATTTATAGCAACTTTTGAACGCATCGTTGCAAATTTCATATTTTTTCCCTTTGTTTTGTATTTCTATATTATAGATTTTTTTCATGATTTGCTATCATCTCTCTCTCTCTCTCTCTCTCTCTCTCTCTCCATATTTATGTCATGTTAGTGTATAAAGAGAAATGCAACATTTTTCTTATTACTTGGGGAAAAAAAAGTGATGCGACTGCAAAATTTTTAATATACATAGATATATAATTAAATCTTTTTTTCAACATACCCATTATTTGTATTCCCACATTGCATATCATAGTGTGATAAAAAAAAATTGCGATTACAACAAATTTTTCATCCCTATATGCAAAAATCACACAACGTTAATAGCAAATTTGCGTATGATTCTACAATACGATATATAAATATATATGTGTATGAAAATTTTTGTATATATATGGAGGGTTTTTTGGGGAGGTTGGAAATTCTCTATATTATATCTGCGAATGACGCACCCCTATCTAAATGATCTAGCACCCCCCTTATACACCATATTTCCACCCTTATACTATCACTCCCTCTCACCCTATCATATCTATATACCTACAATGCTACTGGCGAAATGCCCATATTACCTTACTTTTTTTTTCCTCTCTATCTCATTCCTATATTATATAACGTAAAAATTCGCTTTTTTTCTATATATCTAAATTGATTTTTTTTTTTTCTGAGTTTCTAGTTTTTTTTTCTTCCTTTTTTTCCTATATTATTATATCAAAGACATAGAAAAAGTTTAGAGTAAGTTTTTTTCCCAGCAAGGTAAAAAAAAAAAAAAAAAAAAAAAAGCATAAAAAAGTCTGCTTGAAAAAAAAATCTCTTTCTAAAATGAAAATTTCCCCACTTTTTAAGTATATTTGATACCAGATAGAGCTTATTTTTTTATATAAACGTAAATACTGGTTAATAATATATATATATATATATATATATATATATATATATATATATATATATATATATATATATATATATATATATATATATATATATAACTTTTTGTTTTCACATATTGTATTGTATTCACATATAGTGTAATATAATTTGTTAATGGTATTTTAAATCCCTTCAAAAGGTGTTTTTTATATTTATATAAAAAAATATATGTATATAATAACGTGATAATGTATTTTTAAACAACATAACAAATTTTTATTTATAAATGGGAAGAAAAAATGTTCCATTGAATTTTTTATTTAAAATTGTTGTTTTAAATTAATCGAAAAAAAAAAATGTTTTCTTTCTTTTTTTTGCTGTTTATTTATTTAATTTATGCTTGAGTATTGGAGTTGTACATTGACTATTTGCGTATTTTATTTATTTACTTGCCTATTTATTTATTTATTTATTTCTATAAAAGGCATATTTATACCAGTGGAAAACATAATCATTTATATCATAAAACATTTGATGGGACTTACATAAATAACATTAGTTTGCCTCAAAACCTATCTGTAGCGCCGTATAGCAGGAATCTGAAAATTTCGACTTATGCAACCAGCACAACATTTTCATGCTAATTTCTACCTGTTTCTTACGTCAGAAACTAGAATTGTCACGCAAACAGCATACTTTACCATATTTTTACGTTCTCTAGTGGGGCCACATTTATATTCTGGGAAAAATTATCATCAGCTTTGGAGATTTCATTTTGTATTTAATGATTAAAGAGCCCAAGACATGTTTCATGTATGCAATATATTTATTCTGCAATAAGCAATTCTCTTTTTAATTCATATTTGAAACTTTTAAAGAATAGGAGCCCTAAATAGGTACAGGATGCTTTGTGTCTACTGTACAGTCTAGTATCATCGAAAGTTAGTAATGCTCTTTGAGTTAACGATAACCAATTTCTATTCTTCTATTACATCAACTATGAAACGTTAAAAAATCATATACAATACTAATTTTTACATAAAATTCAATACATTTTTGCATATGATTGTACACATGTATAGTATAGTGATCCTATGTATACTATGCGTACCAGTACAATAAAATATAGGAACAGAACAGCAGCAAGCATGCTATAGCAAGAGTTGAATATTTGATATAGTCTCCCTAGGTAGTACTCTAGTATATATCGTAACACACACACATACACTCTTTGGATTATGTATGTGTACCCACCTTTCTCTCTCTCTCTCTCTCTCTCTCTCTCTCTCTCTCTCTCTCAAACATATACCTGGTGTGTATATCACTATACAATAAAACCCTTATAACGAAACAACAGTTGTTCACTAAATTTTACATACGTATAGTGTCATTCGAAGGAAGAAAACAGAAATTGTTGATAATTTATAGTACCTTTGAGAGGGATTTTTTTTTTCTTCTGAATTTAAAATTTTTATTCAGTTTGAATTTTGCGTATTTTTCTTATCCACAATAAAGAATTTTGATATTTTATTTCCTTGTGTTTTAAAATCATTTCAAGACATACTGTATATCTTTATATTTTAAGTTACTTTTTGTACATGGAAAGTGTAAATTACGTAATTTATGCCGCATTGATGTCATTGTAGCATAAATGATGCTAAATTAGAATACCATAAATAATTATGCAGCATATTATGTTATTTATGCTTTTAAACATGCATAGATTATGCTATTCAACAAATTATGCTAAAAATGAGCTAGCTGAAATATTACGTATGTATTTTTGTCCGTGTGTATTAAAATAAAATTTTACCTTTTGATTTTATTGTCTTTAAAAAAAAAACTATTTAGTTATGATTTCAATTTTTATTAAATTATGCACTAAAAAAGGCTGATTAACGAGAAGGGAAAGAACTCACATTCTTAATATTGTAAAATTTTAAATGATTCTTAAATTACGTAAAGTTATTAAATTAAAGTAAACAATGAAGCTGTATAGTACCTAAAATTATTATAATTACTCACTGTTATAATTATGGTGAGGAAAATCACACTATCTATGATTATGTTCTTACGTCAGCATAAAAAATAAATGCCATGGACAAAAATAAATACGTAATAATTATGGTACCTCAATGCAGCAACATTTATGCACATAACGTAAAAGTATAAGTAATTATACTGTATTATATAATGACAATAGTTACGATTTTCAGCATGACTATGTGATGCCAAAATAGCAACATTTGTGCTCTATATGGAATGATAGTTATTATATGCAGCATAAATTAGGTTGTGTATTTTTTTTCGTGTATTGTTTCTTTATAATTATTATTTTTAGTAAAATAATAAATGATTATTTCAACAGTTTTAATCGCTATATATGTGTAGATAAAAAGAGCCGTTTAATGATGAATTTTTGTAATTATTAATAAAAATAATAATAGTTGATAGTTGATTTATATACGCAAGATCTTTATAAACAAACAAACATTGGTCTCGCCAATTAATATAACTTTTAATTCTAGAGTACTCGATCTAATTGTAAAAATTTATATACATTTGGTCTATGTATCACACAAATAATGAAACTTTCCAAAATTTTAATTTACTTTTGTATTAATTAAAATTTTTGATATCAATTTATCGTACAATTAAACATGAAAGTTAACTAAATTAAAATGAAATTAACACTTGAAAAAAATAGTACATAAATTTTCTTTTTTTATTTCTCTTCCCCCTATCATACTTCTTTATAATTTGAAGTGTTTTTAATAGAAATTAATAGTATCTGAAAATGATATATATGATAAAACATTAGAAAAATGTGCACCTTTTTTTATTTTATTTAAATTTGAACATATCATTTATCACAGAATATTCACCCTTATTTTTTATGGACAAGTAAAGAGTAATTTTTCTCTCTCTCTCTCTCTCTCTTTCTCTTTCAATGGTGAAGAGATGGTAAAAGAGGTATAGGGGTGAAAGGGAAACAGACAATTAAACGGAGTTAAGCATCGTTAAATCTCTAGTTTTGTTTTAAGCCGGGAGAAATAAAGAGAAATGAGAGAGAGAGAGAGAGAGAGAGAGAGAGAGAATTTAAGGGCGAGGGTTGAAAAAAATATGCTATGCTGGACGTTTAAAAAATTTTACGTACTCATTATTATGAAAAAAAAAAGGGTTACAAGTTGATAATAGGAAAGAATATCACCGGTCTTACTGTTCGATACTACACTACATTTTTGTCGTCAAGTAGCAGGCAAATTTGCATGCGTAACTACGGTTTCTCATTACTCGACTGGTAAAAATTACACCTCTCCATTATATTGTATCATAGAAAAGTAAATTGTAATAACACTTAAAAACATTACAGTTTTTATGTGTTATTATGTTTATGTGTTTCATTTTTATGTGTTAATATTAAAATTGGCTAATTATAATTACGCATTTTCATCAATATACATTTTTTTTTTCCATATATTAAAAACCAAGCCATTATTTTGTGCAAATAATATATATTTTTATACATCATCATATAAAAATGCGTAGACTGAAAGTTTTTTTTTTTTTTTTTTCAAACATTGTCTCTAACTTAATAAATTATATGGGAAAAAACTGCAAATTTGTTTTAATAAACTAAGAGCTTTATGACAGGTATTTTACTTCTTGTTGTGATGTTTTTTATTTTATAAATGAAAAGACATTTTCTGTGTATTTTCTTACATCTCCAAAGATGGAAAAAAATAAAGAGAGAGAGAGAGAGAGAGAGAGAGAGAGAGAGAGAGAGAGAGAGAGAGAGAGAGAGAGAGAGAGAGAGAGAGAGAGAGAGAGAGAGAGAGAGAGAGAGAGAGAGAGAGAGAGAGAGAGAGAGAGAGAGAGAGAGAGAGAGAGAGAGAGAAATAGAGATAAAAAGCTGTGTTAGGTAACCTGTGGAATAATATGTTTTGTAAAAGAATAAATGTTTTGTGACATTTTTGCACATTTATATAACATTAACTTTTTCCTTTGAAGTTATTTTACTTTTAACACAATTTTACGTGGGTTTTATTCGAAAATATACAGCATGTATCAAGTAATACTTTTTACTAGAGAGAGATGATATTTTTCTATCTTTTTGTTATGATTTTATTTCGATATTTATAATTTGTTGCAGATTTGAGAAATAGAACAATAGTTTTGACTTAATATTTTTTCCTTCCAGGCTCGTAAAAAAATAAAATAAAAATAATAAATAAAAAAATAAAAAATAAAAAAAGCATTTTATGATCAAAAATCCATAAGAATTTTGTCAATGCTGCTTATTTGAAAATAATTTTTTAAGTAATTGAACTTTTGAGTTGTCTGATATATTTTTTAAGAATTTAGTTTAGAAAATGATAGTATATTAAATGAGAGATGATCCTCTAAAATTGCTCACAATAATGGATTTTTTTTTTAACTTGTTGATTTAAGAAAGTAACACCTGATACTAAATTTAGTTAAGTGAGCTCCAGCTGCGTTTGCATCTTTTAAAACTAAATTGACTATGCAGCATCAAATTTTATTGCAAGCATGCTAATTTGAAAATAATGTAGAAGAAATTTTGCTGCACTGTTCCATTTACGATTCAGTATAAATGATTGCATTATCAAGCGTTTGCTAGTATAGCATTTTATGAATTCTTTCATTTATTTTTTTTTTCATTAAAATGTATACAAATTAGTCATTTATTATAATTATAACATTTTTTTTCTTAAATTACCGTCTTTTTTTTTTTTTTTACACACTCACTCTTTTATTTATTACACCTTTATATATTTTATATTCATATTTTTTTATTATTATTGTTATTTATTATGTACATCTCTTTCTCGCTGTAAAATTTTACGCTTTAATAATTTTTATGAATGAGAAGAAGCGAATGAATGGAAAAAAAAAGTGTACGTCATGTTAATATAAATATTATAAATGACGTTATGTGTATGCTATGTACACTTTATAATGTGGGATATTATAGACAAAACATATGAATGCGTGTTGAAGATGAAAATATAAACCGTGAGATTTTACACATATGCAATTACTAATTACTTACTCATGCTTAGTCTATTATTATTTCTATCATGATAATAATTATATGCTTTTATTTTTTTTCCTTTCTAAAAATATTTGTGTAACATTTTAATTTATTGCTTATTATATGTGGAATATTTGTAATTGCTATTTTTAAAAGCATGATTTTAAATATTTTTTTCGTGACAATAAAATAAAAACAAGTAATGTTTTTCTAAGCTGCTTGCGATTGTATGTTTCTACCCCCAAAATTCTGTAAAAGTGAAGTTATGTTTTAAGTTCAATTTTTTCAATGCAGAATATAAACATGCATTTCAAAATCATTAAACTTTGGAACAATATAATTTATTTTAAATTGGAGGTAGTGCTTTGTTCATAAGCCATTATATAACGTGTTAATAATTATCAATTTTAATATTAATTGAAAAATACCAGACTTTACACTTCTCAATCTTTTCAAGCAAATCATTATAAGTGTTTAATTTTTACTTCTTATACAGTTTACTACAGAAAAAGTTGAGTCACAATAATAGTGTATTCACTGACTTCACTGCAGTTACTTGAAATTTATTTAACTGCAAAGTAAATTATAATTTCAATTAGTTAAAAAAAAAATTACAGTTATTTAGAGCTGGAAATTGTACTTTTAATAAAACAAAAATATTAGAATTTTTTTTTATGATGTATAATATTATATACAAATATTTTATTTATACGTAGAATTCAATATAATATTCTTTTTAAGGAATACTTTTTTTTTTAATATTATTTTTGTTTGTTTTTTTTCTCATGAATCTTATTTCTATATTTAAATTATCCTCACATTCATTTGTCAATTTATTTATTTATGTGTTCATTATTTTATTTATTTATCTGTACAATATATAAGCAAATTTATTCCATCACCTATATATTGGGTTATCTTTTAAATTTATTTTCTTTTTAAAAATTCCGCATTCGTATCGTAACTAATATTTTACTTGTGTACTGTACATTATAAAAAATAAATTGTAATATCATTTTGTTTTATAACTTCAATAATTATTGACAATATTGTTTTATTCTCTATGGGAATTCCTTTTTATGAGATACTTTTTTATTTTTTGTACATCAACTTGATATTCTTTTTTATCTACATTTTTGCTATCATTTTATTACAAATACCTTATATATCATATAAAAATATATAATATGTTTTTATTATGATATTTTTTTTAGATAAAAATTGAAATGTTTTATTATTATTATTTTGGAGAGATATCTGCATTTATTTGATATGCATAAAGAAGAGAGAGAGAGAGAGAGAGAGAGAGAGAGAGAGAGAGAGAGAGAGAGAGAGAGAGAGAGAGAGAGAGAGAGAGAGAGAGAGAGAGAATGGTTATCCTAAATAACATATCAGCATATTTCAACTTTTTTTTTATATTATATAGATTTCAATATGCAAACAATATTGATCTAAATATCAAAAAGTGATACAGAAATTTGTAAAGTCAAAGTCATATCACGTCAGTCATACGTAATTTTAATTTCAATTGACTTTAAATTGGTAGAAAGGAGGAAGTAAGTAAAGTTTTCGTATACAGTATTATGAAATATTTGTGTCAATGCTGAGTATTTTGAAAAATATTCTTGTAATTATTACGGTATACAATTTTATTTATATAATAATATTGATAAGAGTTCATTTACGATATAAAATTTGCTATTGATTAATGCAGTCTTTACTCTTTATATTCTTTCATTCTAGGATTTTGGGGGGTATTTTTTATTTTTCTATGCGTGTTTTCTGAACGAAAAGAATAAATAACGTAATTTATGATGCATTTATTTCAATATAGCATAAATGATGCTAACTTAAAACAGCATTATAATTGTGCTGTACAGCATAATAATTATACTCTGTAACATAAGTATTATGCAATATGCATAAATTATGATGTATTGAACAAATTGTGCTGAAAATTAACTGATCATAATTATTACGTATTTATTTTTGTCTGAATAAAGTGGAAAAATAATCTAAATTAATGCTTCGTTATTGTATAAAATTTAAGCCAGTTGTTTCATTATAGCTAAAAACTTGTAACGTCAATTTAAGTTCTTGGTTTTAAATGCATTAGTTTTTTTTTTTTTTTTTTTTTTTTTTTTTTTTTTTTACATAAATCACTGAAAAGATGATCGCGTAATTTTAAAAGAAATAAAATTATAGTGGTCCGTTTTCCGACGCGCTTTTGATGGTTTACACGTCATCATAAGTGTTAAATGGTGAAGTGTTGAGCCAAATGGTGATGTCATACTCATTATACCTGACTAGTTATATACGTAGGTGATTGTATGAGTGATTTGCATGCATATTCGATACCTCCCCCCTAAACCCCCTTCCCTCTCTTTATCAAACTCCCAGTATATCGGAGAGAACAAACGTGATATTGCATTCTTTATTCATTGATATACCAGTGCTATGTCAAAATGTATATAGCGATAAATTTTATAATATATATACATACACTTTATGTGGACATATACAAAAAAAAAACTATATTTCAATATAATGTTACTGATAGCACAAAAATTTAATGTTTTGCCTTTTTTTTTTTTCCTTCAATACGATAGTTTTATTTACTATCAATATCACCTTTTATATATACGTTCTTTGTTTTTTTTAATTTTTACAATATTATAATATAGATTATTTTATTTCATAAGTGCAATTTTATTTTAAACAATAATTGACTGTTAATAAATTGAAATAAGAACAATTTCATATTTCCATGGCTATTTTCATAGGTTCTCAGTAATATAATAATTGTATTTAAAAGTTTTGACTTTCTGGTTTTTGCAACTTGCATATCAGAATAAAACAACATTTAAATCCTCCCCCCCCCCCATTTTTGTTTAATCAACGACTAAATTTTAAAAAAAAAAATTGTTTCTAATATTGCATTCATTGTTACTTAATTTGCAAAACCAGTAAAAATGGCTAGTAATAGGAATTAAATTAATGAATTAAATAAATAGCAATATAAAAAAGTGGAAGACGAATGACTATACAAGCTCTTGAAATATGTAACTTATAAAAAGCTTTAAAAAAAAAAGTAAATAAAAAAAAAAAAAAATTAATAAAACTGTATAACACTTTGTATATTTATAGTTAAAATGTTGTGTTGTCAAAAATATTTTAAGGCAGAGTTAAAATGGAAATAATAATGACAAAAATACTACCTTTGTGACCTTCATTTCATATTGTTTACCTAAAAATTAAGTAATTAATCCTTCATCTTAAAATAAGATTATATATTATTATACAAAGTCTTATAGCTTTCAATTAAATAAACATGTTAAAATGATTTTAATCACCATCAACACTATACATATACCTTTAGTTTGCAATAGAAACTTTAAGCATATCAATACTGATGCGAGTACTATATATAAATGAACGTATATATATATATTGAAAGCTTTTATACATAATATCAAATAAGGGTGTCAAAAGCTTTATACTTGAGTGCTATAGATAGATATACATACCTACATCTTTAAACATGGTATCATTTTAATTGTAGGTAGTACAAATTTGTCATATCAATTTATATCAATATAATACGTAAATATTGAATGATTCTGATGTCATTGCAATTTGACATATTTTGTAGATTTATGGTTCGCAATGACTTGATTTTTTAGCATGAATTGTGGAAATGTTTTATTGTATTAATAATAATAATAATAATAAAATAGTTTTTATTAAGAGGCCACAGAAGGTACAAGCCCACTAGCGTGGTCCTTTGACATTACATAAAAATTTGCTGTAGTAATTCTAATTACAACATATTTTAATTTCTTTAACTTGTTAAATAAATATTACATATAATTATTATTAGTAACTATCAGGGGGGGGGGGGGGGTTGGGGGGGGAGAGATTTTGGAAACATAAAAATTTATTTTTTTCTTTTTATTATTATTCTTTTTTTTTTTTTTTTCTTTTTTTTTTTTTAAGAATAAGATTCTATAATTATATTAAAGTTGCAACTAATATATTTTGTTTAATGCAGGCAAATAAAGTTCATTTCAACTCCACTTTTTTTTTCCACTTCATAAACTTTTTAAATTTTTTTTAATGTAATTTGTTATAAATTTACACTAGTAATTATAGTTGCTCTTACATGAAGAATTCTTTTACAACCATGATTTTTTTTTTCATGGATTATGGTAACTTTTATTGCCTTCAACAGCCTATGAAAGTTACAAAAAACCTCTCAAATAGTTATAGAAGAAAGAAATATTGTGAGGATTAATAGGTACCGTAGTTACCTGCCGAAAGGTATCAAAAATAACCCTTGTGCATCGTTAGCTATCTTGAAAGTGATTTTCAAATCAAGTTCTTAAAACTGACATATTCAGATTTGACCTCAGCATTGTTTCCTATTACATAAATTATAAAGAACATTTTAAATGTTTTATCAGGATCTATATATATTTCTTTGCTAAAGAGATGTATATGTCCGAATTGTACCCAAGTATAAGGTCCAATATTTTTGAAATGTTTTGTGTTACCTATTTTATTTATAAGACATGAAGTGTTGACAAGGAAAGGGTGCTGAAATCTTTATTGGTGTAGCTTTAATCTGACCACTAAGTCCAATGGTTTTTGGGGCCTATATTCTCTTTGCGAGAGATAGGGATTAACTTTGAAGTATAGTGCGAGTAAAAAGAGATCTGTGTATATTATGTATACTGTGCCTTTGCTGTTAGTGTATTTTTGTTGATACTCTTTCTCGATGTATGACTTTTTTTTTTAACTTTAAAAAAGAGAAGGAAAAAAAAAAAAAAAAAAAAAAAAAAAACGGAGTTTTGCAAGCGAACCTAAATTTTAAGTGTAATAATTCAAATTGAATAAGGTTGGGAAATTTTTTCCAATATTCATGTTCTAGTACAATTAGCTTGTGTGAAAATATGATCATTGATTATTTATCGGAGAATACGGAAGTAACTAAATATAAACCTCATTTAAATTATTACATACATAACATTTTAATATTTTCTACTTTTAATTTATTTTCATTTATATTTTCTACATGTTTTTTTATAGTTTCAAACTTTTTCAATTATGTTTAAAATAAAACTAACACAACTTTTTTCACAATTTTTTTTTTTGTCTTAAAAAAGTTATATACATAAGTATAGTTGCTTGATCTTCAAATAAATTTAATACTGCTTAAGTATATTATGTGTATTTTGTATTAAATATTTTATTTAAAATAGATATAACAAAGATATCAAAATGCATTTTCTTCAATGTGAAAATAATACAATATGCCAAAGAAAACAGAAAGTAAAATAAATAAACAATAAAAGTTATAATTACATTGCATTTTTTTTTAAATCAATAGCAGTTTGATGAGACCGGTAGATTATTATTTGGTTTAAATATTAATTTCACCAAATTGATCTGATTATTATACGCATGGATACATTTAAATTGTAATATTATATTATATATATATTTTTTTTAAATATGGTGTAATCGTTTATAATTTTTAAACTAATGAAATGTTATAATATTGTTTATGGTTTTATTATTTTACCCAATAGAGCGAATCATATCTAAATTAACTTATGTTTAAGTAAGCATAAAAATACTTTAATTTTTTGGTGGGAATTTTTTTTTGTGTATTATTATGCTCTCTTGTTTGTATATATTTGTTTCGTATAATCATTTTGTAATTAAATTATTTTATGGTTCATTGCTAATGGGTCAATAACATATATATTTTTACCTTAGTTAACAAATGGGTTAGTAAAAGTAATTTTGTAACTAATATCTCTCTCTCTCTCTCTCTCTCTCTCTCTCTCTCTCTCTCTCTCTCTCTCTCTCTCTCTCTCTCTCTCTCTCTCGTTTCTCTCTTGCTAAATGGAGCTTTTTCAGAACACTTCTTATTATAAAAATAAAACTTTTCGAGCTATTTAAAAATATTAACAAGTCTATTTTTATACTCTCTCATGAAGTAATAAAATAGTTTGTATTTCTTTAATTAAAATCTTTCCTTTTACGTAGACACTAGTTATTATTTTTTTTATTTTTTATTTTTTTGGTGGGAATATACCCATAAATTTTAAACTTAATTATATATGAAACAATTGTACTTTTGAATATATGTTAGATAATTATGTAATAAATTTAACGTCTTAAACTATTGTGTAATATAAAAATGTACTTAGTCATTTTTGTTAATTATGTATTATACTAATTATTATATGCTAATATAGCAATTAATTGCAATTATCATTGTTTAGTGATTGTTTACCACAATTTAAGTGACTTAAGAACTTTGAAATGCAAGTGAAAATGTAAGTAAATTGAACTTAAACGTCATTGTTTACTATCGTATTTTTATACTTTTGAAAAATGCGTGCGAAATAGTTATTTAATAAATTAAGAACTTACGTAGGTGATGTAAAATCTTGTTAACCCTCTTGTATCAGCGACCAAAAATTTAATGAAGAAAAAGATAACATACATTAGTTTACATTCCATTGAATCGTTATAGCCACTTATAGTGACAAAAATAAAATCATTATTTTATCATATAATATAATATATAGAAATATTTATACAAATATTGCAAATTAATTAATTTAAAAAAATATTATATTTTTAGTTAAATTTTTTTTATTAATATTAATACAAATTTCATTTAATTATATTTAATTATTATATTTTATTTATTTTATTTTAAATAATATATAATTTATTAAAATTAAAACCAATTAGATTGATCCTTGCAATGTGGAATTATTTTGAATTTGGAAGTTCGTGGTCCGACATATATTTTGAACTTACAACATTTCTGTTCTGTATACAAACTTTATAATTCTTTGTTTTTTTATGCGGTATTTAACAAGTTGTGAATTGAACAATGTATCGGAATTCTAAGCTCATTTGTTTCCAATCACTGAACTTAAAACTCTCTATTTTTTATTTTTGTGTTTATATATCATTGAACCATTCGTGTATTTTTTTTTTTTCGTGTGTTTTTTAAACTTCACTTATTCGTATGATGCTATTATTCGATACGGATTTACTTTTTGTTTTTTACCATTATATAGTCAAAAAAAAAAGGGGGTTGGTGAGGGAGGGAAAGAGAGAACACAAGTGTTCAATCATTCGTATATACGCGTATTCGACCACCACAAAAATCCTATTTTATATCCCCTCTGCATTGAATATAGCTGATCGAATCGACCTTCTTTTTTTTTCCACGTTCATAATGTATATCGATCACGCAGGATGTTTAGGACGTATCAGAGAAATGTTTTTTTTCGTAAACTTTGAAGTTTTGAACGTCATATCGCAGCAACGAAAAGATTGAAAAATATTTAATGCCTATCATCTAAAAGCCTGTTTAGTTGGCAATGTATGAGCATAGTTTCAGATTTTTCATGTTATTAATAAGCTCGCAAAAAATTAATTAGTAACTAAGAGTGCCTTTTTATCTCGGAATTTTCAGAGGTATGCCAACTTAAGCTGACATATCTACGTTATCCATAATACAAAAAAATTCAATCTTATTTTTTATTGTGTATAAACATCCCTAGTACACGCTACAATACCGAAAAAAAATTGCAAAAATTTGCACTTGCCAAAAATTAGCAAAATCTAAAACTCAATGTATCTCCAGATTTACTGGCGTGATCCAATTAAAACTTAAACTGCAAACGTATTTTAGTGTTCTTTTAAGAATGCTTTTAAAAAAATTAGTGATTTTTTATTTTACGGAGATTTACAAATTTTTTAGTGTCTGATGAAGCATGAAGTAGGCAACCCGCCTAACACAAAATTTAAAAAAGAATTCATTTCTCGTTAACTAAAACAAAATAATTAAGTTTTATATAAGCACTGTTAAAAAAACACTAGAACACGTTTGTAGTTTAAGTTTCAATTGGATCACGCCAGTAAATCTGGAGATACATTGAGTTTTAGATTTTGCTAATTTTTGGCAAGTGCAAATTTTTGCAATTTTTTTTCGGTATTGTAGCGTGTACTAGGGATGTTTATACACAATAAAAAATAAGTTTGAATTTTTTCGTATTATGGATAACGTAGATATGTCAGCTTAAGTTGGCATACCTCTGAAAATTCCGAGATAAAAAGGCACTCTTAGTTACTAATTAATTTTTTGCGAGCTTATTAATAACATGAAAAATCTGAAACTATGCTCATACATTGCCAACTAAACAGGCTTTTAGATGATAGGCATTAAATATTTTTCAATCTTTTCGTTGCTGCGATATGACGTTCAAAACTTCAAAGTTTACGAAAAAAAACCTTTCTCTGATACGTCCTAAACATCCTGCGTGATCGATATCCTATGTTTTATGTGCCATAAAAAAAAAAAAAAAAAAAAAAAAAAAAAAAGTAACATGAAAAATTAAATAAATTTCAGAATATAATAGACTTGTAATGAAAGCAATATATTTTCTTTTGCGTATTTTGAACTTTTATATATAATAGTTTGAATAAAAAATATATATAGCATTATTAGTAGTTTTGGCATCAGTAATAAAGAAAAAAATATTTCAACAGTTAAAATTCAATGTGTTATTTTTCTTTTGATATCGTATATGATTTCTATTGACCATTATTTTATTATTAATAAGTTAATGATAGAATATTATAATATAATTTTTCATTAACAGTTATAGTATATAATTTCATCATAATTATATTGTAATGTTTCAAAGGATATGTTTTACAGTAATTTATCGCTACTGTAATCTTGTAACGTAATTTAATAAATTTTTGCTCTCTTTATATATATTTTTAAATAGCCATCTTGCAACTTTTCTTTAAAAAAAAAAATGGGCTGCTTATACATTTACAAAACCGATTCAAATTATTAAAAAATGATATTTCCATTTTAATTTCATGCAACTGTGCAAACTAAATGAAATGTTATTTTAACTATTTACAATAAAAATAATAACATATTTCCTTAACTTATATTATATATAACCGCATACCACCTTTGTTTTTTTCCAATCAATCCCATGAGGAATCAATTCCTTTTCAAATAAGGTACCGTTCTCCAATTCATTTTAATGCTAATTTTCAATAAAGCTAATAAAATGGTGAAAAAAAAAATCGCAATGGAAATGTATAGGCTCTGAGATTCTTGCATAAATTCGCTAACTGCGTTTTACAAAACTGTATATCATTATATTATGCAAATAAAAATATTAGTGTAAGCATATTTATGAATGCAATAATAATTTAAAATAGCTAATAATTCTGACTTTACAATAATAAAATTATGATTCCGTCAATGATATTATGATTTATACATTTGTCATTGTATCATTGATGCATTAATAAGGATTTATATTGGATAATAACGTATTGGCTTTTGTATACCATATATATAGTAAAATAATTAGAGTTAATCTTTTGATGAAATGGGCTTATAAATACTTCGATTATATACGTTTTGTTTTATTGTTAGTGTAGATTACTACGTGTTTAATGCTAGCGTTTGTTTTTATTATTGAATTATTTAAACTATAACTTATGGTGCTTTATGTTTTTATATTTATTATGATATTTTATTTATGTACATATTTTTGTCATTCTCTCTCTCTCTCTCTCTCTCTCTCTCTCTCTCTCTCTCTCTCTCTCTCTCTCTCTCTCTCTCTCAAAATTCAAAATTTTGTACAATTACACCCCATATAATTTATTCATAATATCTGAGTTATTCATAGTCCAAATTACCATCGTATAACAAATATTATACAAAATAATTAAAATTTTGCAACATTTGAGTAATTTGTTAAAAAAATATATAATAATTAAAAAAAGGCTTGAATTTTTTCTTCTTCTTAGAGTCATGAGTTTGACAATCATGACGACCAGCTTACAAAAAGTAATAATTTGAAATAAGGTCCAACAAATCAAAAAGGGACTAAATGAAAAGAAAGAAAATGCGGAAATAAAAATAGATTATGAAGGATAGAAGGATGAAAATGGAATGAGAGATAGATAGAGTGAGTGAGAAAGTATAAGAGAGAGAGAGAGAGAGAGAGAATCACAAAGTTAACTTGTGAACACAGCATATAAGTTTAATTGTATCCGACATAGAATGAGTATGGTATAGTCACCCTTTTCTCTCTCTCTCTCTCTCTCTCTCTCTCGTCTCTCTCTCTCTCTCTCTCTCTCTCTCTCTCTCTCTCTCTCTCTCTCTTGCCTATATATACCTACCTATATATATACAGTAGGTAGTATAGTATGTGACAAAACTAACAAATTGACAAAATTATCAAGACTCAGCAGCAAGCGTGTTGCCGTCTTTAATTTTCAGAAATAACATCACAAGTTAGAGATCGCAACCATCTTCCAGAAGAACAAATATAAATGAAATAGAGTAAGAGGAAATATATAGAAAAAAAAATAGAAAAAGGGTTGAAATTTATTAACAAACAAAAGAAAGAAAATAAGAGGAAAAAAGTTGATTAATTTAATTACAAGTGTGTAAGAGAGTGAGTGAGATAGAAAGAGATAGAGTGAGAAAGTGTTATTTTCTTGATTGAAAGTTGCATTATATTTCTTTGACATTTTGAAAAATACATAATTTATTATTATTTTTATTTTTTATTAATTATTACTTAATATGTTTTCTAATAACTGTACTTATACGTATTTATTGCACAATTATATATACGTAACGTTAAAGCATATAAATACTCGCCATTCCTAATATCGCCCATTCTTTTGCTACTTTTTTTTTTTTTTTTTTTTTAATTTTTTTTAATGAGTTCTATATACTTATCAATTTTATGTCTCAAAATTCCCATTGCACTTGAATGTAGTGAGACAGTGAACTTAATATATTTGGTTCCAATTGGGAAAAATAAATATATTAAAAAAGTACTTCTAAAATCATATTCACCAAAAGAAAAAACTTTTTGAAAGTCTACATGACCATGTTTCTAACAAAAATATCTTAGATACATACTCCAGATAAAAGTACTCATATCATAAAAAATTCAAAACAATTATTTTGAAAGATAATAAAAGAAATTGGTGATGACATATTGCTATATATTATTATAGTAAAGTCACACTAAAAAAAAAATAATAATAAAGAAAGCAAAAAATTTCATATTCTTGATGCATTTTTTTTTCTTCTTCGTCGTCGTCTTCTTCCTTAGGTTACAACTTTAATATCACTCTTGTGCCGAAAAGAGTAAATTTTGTTAGGTATATTATATTGAGTTAGTGGGTATATATATGGGAGCAGCTGTTGAAACTCTTAACCTCTCCCCCTACCCTTCCTCAGTATTCTTGAGGACACTCTTGAAAGATTAAACTTGACTTGGGAGTAAATATCAAGGTTCATATAAAAACTTTATGTAAGTCTTATAATACTTTTTTTCTTCTTTTGTTTTTGTTTTGTGATGTACTTTTTTTATTATTATTATTGTATGAAATGAGTGGGAATGTCAACTTTTTTTCTCTAATTTTTGCAAGCTTATTATTTTTGTAAGCATGAAATATTTTATTTCATGAATTTTACGCGGAAAAAAAATATATATACGTTATAATATAATTATGATAGCCCAATTTCAGCAAAATTGATTTATTATAACAAAATATCCCTAAATATTGAATACTATTGATCATGTATGTCATATCGAATATGGTGCACTACTCGAAACAAAAAGTGACATATAAATACGATGTAAAATACAGCATAAATTATGCAATTTGTTTTACCCAGGGTTTCGACTATTTTGCCCAACCCGAAAAAACACAGCGGGTTTTTTCGAAAAAAACCACCTTGAAAAATCCCGAAAAAACCCACGAAAAAACCCACTTCTTAAAAAATGACTAAAAGCAAAGAAAGATAGTTTAATTTAATTTTTTAACTTTGCTTATAATGCATACTTTTTAATATGGAATCATTATATTTACTTTTTAAAAAGTACATTGATTGTGTAGAGTTTTTAAATGTCTGGCCGATCATCATTTCATTAATTAATTTATAATTTAAATAATGGTGAAGGTCAACAGATACCTCAAATCCCAAGACCTCATCATAAATCAGTCTTTTCTTTTATAAATATCTCAACCAAATAATAATAATAATACTCTGACCAAGTCCTAAAGTGCAGGTACATAAATTTAGATTTAACATGCAGCCATGGTTGCAAAACAAAGAGAGACAACACTTTTTTTTTTTTTCATGGTTTGCAAAATTTGCATTGCAGGATTTAATTTAAGAATGACACGTTTTCAACTTTTAATCATAATAATACGTTTCTGCAATAATTGAGTCTTTAATTATTGATGGCTATTGACACCGCGCGAAACTATACTTTTTTAATGTGACGGGTATCAAAGGTTAACTTATTGTTAAAAACCATGGCTCGCAAGCAAAACGGGTCCTAATCTGCTTGAGTGAGATGATATACACCTAATTATACATTATATTTTGTCTAGCCTCCTCTACTCTATTTCTTTTTCAGGGTATTGTCAATCAAAGTGACAGATATTTTAGTTTGTTGGTCAGAGTATTATTATTTATTAAAATAAATTGACAAAAAAAAAAAAAAAAGTTATATATGGTTAATTTAGTTTAAAATATCTTTGTTAAAAAATATTTCCAGCATTTGTATATTTTATGATAAATATTTTTTACAGACTCAAAAAAAAAAAAATGATTAAACCCACCTTTTTTTGAAAAGACCCTGATAAAACCCAAAAAACCCGGGTTTTTTCAGGGTTTTATCGAAAAATCCCGAAAAAACCCATACCCAGTGGGTTTTTTCGAAAAAACCCGGGTTTTTTCAAACCCTGGTTTTACCCCTGTATACGAAGTTTAAATTAAATATGTATAATACTAGCACTAATAATTTTAAACTGATTTTGAATGCTATTTAAATTTAATGATTCAAACATGAATTTTATTAACACAATTTTTATTGTTATACTTTGTTTTGTTTAATTATATTTAATTGCACTTATTTTAAAAATATTTTCTTTATGATATATCAGCAATTAGTTCACAGTTTCTGCATCATTGTAATTAAAGCTTCGTGTCATCATTATAAACAAAACTTTTTTTTTTTTTTTTTATTTCAATGTTATATTATTTCATAATCTTGAAAAGAATTAGACAAAAAAGCATATTCCGTTATTATTTATGAACAATTTAGTGTACTCATATTCTATTAATTACTATTACTAATTATCAATATAATCGTTTTTATAATATAAACATTATTAGCTACGTTTATTGATTAACCAAAAACAGGCAATTTTACTTGCCCATTGGTGGTAAAGTACATTAATCATAGCTTATACAAATATGTTATCTATTTCAACATTACGTAAATCATAATTATAGTAATCTTACTATTAGCTTTTTCAAATACAGATATATATATTTTCCTACTTATAGAAAACTAAACTTACCTGTACTTATACAAGAACCTTGGAAAGTAACTTTAAATTGTTCTAAAAGTTTAGTTGACATCTTAGATGTCTTGGCCTTCTTCTCCAGTTTTTTTTTCTTCCTTTAGTTAAATATAAAAAGTTTCATGCCTACTCTTTTCAAAATTACAATTTAATAAAGATCACAGCTTCCGGCAATACCTGTTTAAGAAAAGTTTGAAAAAAATATATAATTTTGTGGCATATAACTTTTACGACAGCATAAAGTAGTAATTTTTATCAATATTATCAAAGAGCGCATGTCTTTATCAACATTTTATATATATATATATATTTTATTATATATATAATATAAGTTTTATTTAAAGAATTATTATTTTTTGATTTAATATTTTGTAAATAGTTGTTGAGAATTTTTTACTAAGTTACATTAATTTGAATTAATATTTCTGCAATATATAATAGCAGATACATGGGTTAATTTTTGGTTTCGCTTTGTTTATAGTATCTTTGAAATTGAAATTTTATTCAGTCATTTTGCTTTGTAAAGTACAGATAGGTTCCTATAGTGATTGGTTGCCCAAAAACTAATAGACACATTCATTGATTGATATTGTTTTTTTGAGCCGTTTAAAGTGAGTCGCATGTTGAGCATGGAACTTTTTTGTGTGAAGTTTTGTTCATTCTTATCAGGTCTAAAGTTCTAAACGAAGAAATAACAATAATCAACGTGCATATAAACGTAGTAAACAGATAGTGAAGTCATGATCAGGTGTTTTTAACAAAGACAAAAATATTAAAGTTGGCTCAATATTTGAGTGTAGTTTACAGAACGAACTCGGTCTATCTTGGATATTATTAAGCGCTACAACTTTACCATACATAAAAATGGCGATTCAAATAATGAAAAATGAACTGAAGTGAATTCCTTGCCTTTTTATTTATTCATGTGTTTATTTATTATTTTACACAAAAAAATTTCAATTTTCATTTGAAGTAAATATTTGTGAAGAATATTTTATTAGTTTATTAATACTATATTTATACATGGAACTCCATCTAGTGGTTATATTTAGTTTTATGAACTATTTATATACCATCAGTTTTCCTTACTTTTGTGTGTTTTGGGAAAAGTATAAATATAATATGATAAAGTTGATTTATTTTCTGTTGATGTGATCAGATATTATCTTATTTTTGTCGCGTGTCTTTTTTTTTTTATTATTATAAATATGCATTACTAAAAGCATAAAGTTAATTGCTATGGATTAGTTCTTAAATATACCAGTTTATTTATTGTTTAATCTTTATATAAAAAAATATTAATTATATCACTATTTTCATGTGTCTATTTTATAAATACTATAGGTTTCTCTTAGGGTTGAAAACTCGTATAGTTCCAGTTTGTTTTCTTTTTTCCCCGCTTTAAAGTGCTACATTGCCTTTAATTAAAATAATCATAAAAATCAAACTGCAGATTATATAGAAAAATCTGAACAATTATAAACGTAATTTTTTGTTGTTTTTTTAAAATATGTTTTGCATTTTATACTTTTGCATCGTAACCTCCGTATTTTACCATTTTTAGACAAATTTGTTGATAAAAAAAAAAAAAAAAGATGATCGCTGATGCCCTATGTTCTATGTACTGTGATGGCTCAAAATTTGTTGCATTAATTGCAAAAGCAAAGTAAAAGCAGAAGGGAAAAAAGGCAGAAAAATCATAATTTTTACTCAGTAATTTTTTAAAACACGTTTAATCTAAATACATGCACACTATTAGGTATAATAACAAAGCCTTTGGAATTTTAAGTCCATAAGCCTCTATGTTAATTTTGATAAAAAAAATTCTCCCTTAATGGTCATGTTGGTGTGCTATTTTTATTATATTAGGTTCTTGTTGACATCAATAAAAGAGGGGAACAAACTTTTGAATTCCAGAAATATAACCCTTTCAACGCAAAATATTATGAAGCTGATGGCCTCTAAAATACACACTATACAAATAAAATTGTGGTTTCCAATTTTAAATAAAAACTAACGATGCATAAGAAATACCATATGACAGAAAGTGTAATATTACTTTTTAACTAAAATACTGGGGTTGGAATTTCTTCTTGGTGTGTGTGTGTGTGTGTATATATATATATATATATATATATATATATATATATATATATATATATATATATATATATATATATATATATATATATATATATATGTATTGTTAATAAACAAGTTATATCTTTTAATAGAATATTATTCATGCATAAAATACTGGTACTTTAATATATAAGGTAGCTTTAGCTAGGGTAGTATATATATATATATATATATATATATATATATATATATATATATATATATATATATATATATATATATATATATATATATATATATATATATAGTAGTTATTTGTTTTACAAGTTTGTGTCGTAGTATGGTTTTGATATTACAACTTTTGATGAGTGTTTCGACTCAGTTAATTCATAATGAAGGATAAAACATGAGAGTAGTATAGTAGTAGTCTTCTGTGTAAGCTGTTGTATTATATATTTTAAGTTTTAAATATTTCTTAGTAACTAATTTTAATATCAAGACTTTAATGTTTTACTACTGTAAAATACTACTAATAGAGACCTTTTGCAATTTATAATTTTTTTTAATGCTTGTTACGGTGGTGATGGGTATTCAATCAAAGCGTGCTGAAAAACGCGTAGGGTTTTTTATATTCTTTAGCATAGTAGGACCAAATTTTAAAAGTTATTTTTGAGACACTTTTGAACTAAAAAAAGCAAAATAAATAAATAAATAAATAAATAAATAAATAAATAAATAAAATAAAATAAAAAATTAAATAAAGGAGGCATATACTAGATATATTTTTACATTCTAAGAAAAAAATTGACAACAGTTTTCACCACTATATATATAAGAAGCATTGTTGCCAATGCATAATGCCGATCAGATTGCTGTTCTTTTTTAAAAATAAATAAATAAATAATAATAATAATGGCATCATCACCATATTTGCAATATCAATGAAAGTTATGATTTTGAAAGCTGCATATTATAATCGTGAACGTGTTTTCTCGTATTTCGTTTGTTTGCAAAAGCAATTTGCATAAAGCATTTAAATGGACTTATTTTATTCTGCTGTTTATTAAACTGTAAAACGTTGTACGTACACGGGATGTTTTGGTCTTGCCTCCTATATCTCTTTTTTTTCTTTGACTCACAGGCCACAGGTAAACCTACAAAGTTGCCAGTTTATTATTATAATTTACTGTAATTTTGTTGAAATTTAATATTCTTATTAAAAAAATTAAATAAAATTACAATTTGCTTAACGATATAATTGAAGCATAAAATGTCCTCTTAAATTATTAAACAGAGAATAGGACCTCCATAACTGACGCTAATTTTCACCAAATCATGCAAAAGAGCCCTAAATAACCGTAAATTATGCATTCTTAGTGATTTTTACCTTACACTGACGTCATACGAAAATATATTCAATTAAAAATGTTATACTGGTTGGATGATTCGAACTTTTCTATGCCCTTCTACTGGTTGATTGCCTTTTCAAGACACATTTTGTTATTATAATAAAATAGAAAGCATTGTCAAGCATCAAAGATGTCTTCAAAGAGACGCTTTAGAAAAATAAAAAAATTGCAAAATAAATTTTATGTTACTCCAAACCGTCAATTTTGCAATAAATTAAATAATATCAAATATGAAACTTTACTGACATACCATTATTTAATTTTAAAAAACAAACAATAATACCAATATATTCCAATCTCTCTCTCTCTCTCTCTCTCTCTCTCTCTCTCTCTCTCTCTCTCTCTCTCTCTGTATATATATAAAGCAATTTTTAGTAAAAACACAAATACAATAAAAATAAATCAATTCAATACCTTTATACATGTTGTATAATAATTTATTATCCACTAGTGTCAAAATTGAAATATACATACATGTTAAATTCTCTAGTAATAAAAATCTTGTTTGAGAAAAAATATTATATTTGATGACGTGTATGTATATAGATATATATTGATTATAAATTTTTCACCCATTCAGCATGGTATCATCAGTACTGTATATTTGAAAATAAAGGATTTGTTTATAAATAATGATTTTTCAATACAAAATTTCAAAAAAGAAACAATTTTGTTCTTCTATTTTGTTATTATTATTTTTTTTCTTTAACATTTCAAATCAGGGGCAATGTAATTGTGCTATTTAAAACCGATACTGCACCGTATTACAAGTACGTAGAAAAAGTTGCATATGCATTCAGGCGCTTAAATTTCTAGTTTAACTTTAATTTTAATTTTAAATTTCAATTAATTTAAATTTAAATTTAATTTAAATTTAAATTTTAATTTCTAGTTTTTCTAGTTGACAAAGTCCGGGCCCTAGAGTGAGTCCACTACTATTTTATTCTATTTTATTTTAATTGATTTTAATTGATTTTTAATTTAATATTAATAATCTTATTGTAAACATCTTGACCAAAGATATGTGATATTCATAAATAATTTTAATAACAATATTATTTATTATGTAAAAAAGTGGCATTTTTTAAAATGCGTTAGTATGTAAGTTTGACTATCATTTCTCAGTGTCTATATTTTTTTGTAGATGTTTAACCTTGGCAGATGCATTGTTTTTGTATACTGATTGTAGGAGAAAGAAATGAATAAAGAATTTTGAATTTGAATTTTGAATTTGAATTTTGAATTTGAATTTTGAATTTGAATTTTGAATTTGAATTTTGAATTTGAATTTTGAATTTGAATTTTGAATTTGAATTTAACATCGCATAGCTGCTACTCCTATTTTAACCTTTATTCTAGTTTTTCATTATACAAATACGAATTAATCAAAACGTAAATAAATAAATTACTCCTATATTACGTTTATTTATACATACAGTATATCCATTAAAAAAAAATCAACATTATTTTGTTATCTCAAATAAATTTCAATACTATATTTTTCCGTTATTGTTATTAACATAAAAAAAAAAAAAAAAAAAAAAAAGCTTTTAAAAAATAATAATATTTTTTTTACATATACAACACATTTAATGAATAATTAATAGAATAAGTGTCTTTTTTTTTTTTTTTTTTTTTTTTTTTTGAACAAACTATTGTTATATTTATAAAAAAAAAAAAGCAATGCAGAGAGAGTCAAGTCTTTTGTTATATAATAATATAGCATAGAGATATATATGGTACTTATATATACTGTGCTATTGTAATTATAACATAAAAGGATTTTATTCAACATTGTTATAGTTACGTAATTTGTGTACTCACTTCTCTACTCTCTCTCTCTCTCTCTCTCTCTCTCTCTCTCTCTCTCTCTCTCTATACTCTGTACTATTGTTACGTATATGTTTTTTTTAGAATAACAATAGAAAATAAAGCGTGAGAGGGGGGAGAGGGTGGGTTGAACTATAGACGGAAATGTACATTTGAGGTTTTCCGTTTTCACACTATACAATTGAAAAAATAAATTTTATGTTTTTTTCTTTTATTTAATTTTGATTTGTTAGTTTTATTTGAATGTATTTTTTATAAAAGATTTATTTTAGTTTTTAATAAAATGTTTATTTATTGCTTTTGTAAAATATATTTTATTTTTACTTTTTAACTTTTTAGTTTGTATTTTGAAATAATAATTATAATCAATTTTTTTAATCATGCTTTGAATAAAATAATTTGATTTCGTTGGTAAGGATTATAGTGAGAAACCGAGAAACGTTGTTATATAGTAGGCATAGTTGCTGTATGTAAAAAAAAAAAAAAAAAAAAAAAAAAAATGCATACTGTCTACTTATGAGAATAAAGAATTCAATTGCTACTTTTAATTTTTATTCATGCTTTTCGTATGTTAAATAAATAAACTTGAATTAGGAAAAACTATATATTATATTGTAATTCATTTTCATAAATCAATATCCTTACAAAAGAAATCAAAATTTTGCGCTAGTAAGCACCCAAAATGTAATTTTAAATTCAATAAAAAAAGAAAAAAAAATCCCAACCCTTCACTATTGTTTATTCTATACATAAAATAATTTTCACTCAATTTTGGTCGTTTGGTTTATATATATTGTTTGCGTTGTAAAACAAGCGTCGAATTGAAAATGATGAGATTATTTGGGCATGAGTTGGCGTCCAATACACTAAAGTAAGTGCCAAACATAATAATAATACACACACACACACACACACATATATATATAGCAGTTAGTAGTTGTGGTTTTAATGAAAACTTTTGTGTTTTAGATACCGCAACTATTGTGGCCAAAAACTTAATAATAATTCAAAACTATAATATAACTTTTAGATTAACAATTGAATGAATTTATAATTAAACGTATATATAATAAAGTGTTATATATAAATATTAATTTTACCCAAGTTTATTAATAGTTTTGTTTAGAATTATATTTTAGTATAGTAGCGTTTCAAATTTATGTGTTAAAAAGTTTTTGTTTATCTTACATTTTATTTATATTAATTTTACCTTAAAGTGTTAGTATAAAATCTATTTCATTAAAATAAATTCATGGAATTGAATGTGTTTAAAATTTTTGAAATATTTAAAATCTTAACGTGGTTTGCCTTTCGTAATACATATTTAAGAGATTTGAATTAAATTATGATATTATACGATTATCAAGATGATTATGATATTGTTTTAAGACGGGATATCAGCTACTTCGGGATTAGACTAAAAAGTAGTAAAGAAAAAAAAAAGAAAAAAAAAAAAAAAAAAAAGTGAAATTTTGCACAGTGATAGATTACGTAGGATACGGTATCGTCAAAAATTTAAAAATTAGGGGGTCATGCTAGATATTAAATTAGGATTTTTTGAAATTTTAATCCCATAAAAGCCCATGTTAATTTCAATATTTTTCCCCCCCTTTTTTATCTGATTTTTCACTGGTTCTGAAAATGTTATCATAGGTAGCTGTTACTATGACCTTATATAAAGTTTGAAAGTTTTCTCGTTAGATTTTGAGATACAATATATCTAAATACAATCCTTAAGTGCCGTTTATTATGTTCTAGTTGCAATCGTGATTTTTTATTTTTAACCAAATCATAGTACATATAAATTAAAATATTATTTTATACTTGACGTTAAAATTCCTTTAGATCTAAGTTACAAAAAGTTCACGTAATTCACGACTTGCGGTAGAATTATTTCATTGTTACAAACGTAGTGATCGTTGTTTGCTAAATGCTTTCTTATGGAAATACAAATTTTATCACTGATTTTGCAGCTATTCAAAAAAATCTAATGCAGGTAGTAAATTTGTAATCAAAGTTTTAAAAGAAAAAAAAAAAAAAAAAAAAAAATCACCCTCTTCCCTCTCCTAATCAATTACAAGTTACTATTGCTCTATATATCAATAATATGTTATATTATATTTCAACTCAGTTTTGTTTGTTTGTTACAAAAGACCTAAAAAAATGGGAGTAAATTGAAAAAAAAAATGTAATAATGAATACATGATCGATTGTAATTATTCTCTCTCTCTCTCTCTCTCTCTCTGCGTTGAAAACGTTTTGTAATCCAATTAAAAACACAACTTTGAGTGCGTTGTTTACTTTTTCATATAAACAAATCACTGTATCATGTTTTTATTTATTTTTCCCTAATTTTTTTATTGTTATTTTTATACTTAACTTAATGATACAATATATTAATTTCATTTTTTTAATGTTTTATTTTAATTATTATTTTTTTAAATAAATAAAATAAAATTTATTGGTATTAGTAATTTTTTAACGCTATATAGCTTAATGGTTTTTATTAATTATGAAATAATATATAAAATTTGGAATATTTTATTTTTATTATTGTATATCATGGAAAATAAAATATTGAATACAATTTATAAAGTAAAATAATCTGATAATTTTTTTTTTAAATTGCGTTTTAATTATAAATTATAATATTAATTTTATTAAATTTCTTATTTTTTTTATGGGATAATAAATAATAATAATAATGAAATATTATAAATATCACTTATTTTGTTATTATTATTTGACTTCTATTTTCTTGTCTTAAGGCGGTGGGGGACCGACTTGGACCGGAAATCGCTAAAAGAATAACTATATTTTCCCAATAATTTTTGCACATGATTTAATTCCAATAAAACAAACACTATAATTTTCAAATAAAATCAAGTAATTTTAAAATATATTTTTTTATACCAAAAAAGTTTTTAATAATATTTTTAATTGTAAAAAAGATTCTGATTTGATTAAAATTTCCCGCTCAAATTTAAATTTCCACATTTACATGTTATCTTTAAATGGTAATAACTTAAATATTTGCTCGTGTTTTCACATGTTTGACATAACTAAATTTTTAAATAACATTTCTTCTTTACTTTGTGTTATTATTATTATTCGCAACCGTCCTAGTTTGCGAGATATCAGTCGGTCACCTACCCCCTTAAAGGCATAAACCAGGAAGAAACATTAGCATTTATATCACAGAACACGTAATGGGACTTACATAAATAACATTAGTTTCTCAAAACCCACTGTGAGAGTGATCAGAAAATTTCAATTTATGCAACACACAACATTTTTTTTTACTAATTTTTGCCTGTTTCTGACGTAGAAACTGGAATTGTCACTGAAATAGCATACTTTACAGTATTTCCACGCTCTCTTGTGGGATTAAAGATACAATATATATAATATTAGAATATTAATAATTCTGTATTAATTGGTTTTAATTTAAAAGATGGTCATCAGTTTTGGAGATACCATTTTGTATTAATGATTGAAAAGCACAACATGTTGTTTCAAGTGGTCTATAGCTTTAAACGTGAAGTAAAATGCAATAACATAACTTATTATATCCCAAACCCACATAAATTTCCCCTTGTTTTTTTCTATAAATTATGATATTATCACAAAATTCAGCACTTTTTTTTTTCTTCTTCTAAGAAACAATTATGATATGGTGTGATAAAAAGTAAAGAAAAAAAAAAGTTTAGTTAAGTTGTCAGTATACAAGTGAGTTACTATATGGTCAGATGTGTGTGGGGACCAATACTAAAAATATCTATACGTTATCTATTTCTTTACTTTAACAAAAAGAACTAATAAGATTTATGTTTGTAACTTCGCACTTTTGACAAAATTACATCCAACATAAACTTATTGACAAGCTAATACTACTTGGACTTTTTTTTTTATGTAGTAATGTCTATTTTATCACTGTCATTTTTAATATACAATATATTATTTTCCTATTCTACGAAATGGTTCATATTTTAAAATTAAATTATAAGAACTCATATTTGTAATTGTACTATTTATAATTTTTTTTTCTTCTTTTTAATAATTCAAGTCTAAGAGTCTATGACTAATAAAGATAAAAACTGTTTTGAAGCCAACTTTAAGCAAATTTCACTAACATCCGCTTTCTTTTTGACGTACTGCGCATAAAAACGCGTAAGTGGATGTGAGTGAAATCGCTTAAAGCCATAGACCACATAAAACAACATGTGCTTTTTTAATTAAATGGGATCTTCAAAACTGATGACAATTTTTAGCAGAATGTTATTGTAGCCCCACGAGAGAGCGTGAAAATACTGTAAAGTATGCAATTTGCTTGACTATTCATGTTTCTGACGTCAGAAACATGCAAATAATAGTTAAAAAAAAAATGTTGTGCGGAGTGCATAAATTGAAATTTTCTGATCACTGCTAAGGAGCTACAGTTGGGTTTTGAGACAAACTTAAGTACCATCAAGTATTTTGTGATAAATATGCTTATGTTCTCTTCTGGTCTATTCCTTTAAATTCAGCCTCAAAACAGTTGCTTCTTTATTGGTCAAGAAAACTTGTTATTATTTAGTAATAATAAGTAATTTACAATTATGTTACTATTTCAAATCGTTACTTCTTTGAATAAAAAGCTTACTTAATTTCATTGCAAATATTGCCAAAAAAAATTTACATATCATTTAGTAATTAAATCATAATGAAATAGTTTTTTAAATACAATATCTGTTGTAATATCTGGAAAAATAAATAGATAAAGGATATCTATTTAAGTAAATCAACTCAAATATATATACGATATTACATTAACAGAAGAGAGAGAGAGAGAGAGAGAGAGAGAGAGAGAGAGAGAGAGAGAGAGAGAGAATCCATTATTAATATTTGTTTATTTATAATATTTTATATATTTTTAGAAACCTATTTTATATTATAAAGAAAGACGTTTTTCACCTTAATACATTTCCTTATTTCAAATTTATGTAAGCAAGATAGAGCTTTATAAACCCTCTCTTTTTTTAAAGAAAAAAAGAAAGAAAGAAAAAAAGTACTTATCTATACAGATTGATAGATTTCTAAATCTCTTCCTCTACTTCCTACGTAACGTATATAAGAAGCTTTTCCTATATGTTTAGGATATTATTATGATGGGTGCTTATATTCTGTATTGAATATATAAGGATACATAATATGATGGAATATAAAAATATGAAAATACCGATGATATTCATACCATTTATTTTTAGAAGATATTTTTAGAAAAAATATTTTCACTTTATTTTGAATGAAATTTATATTTTTTTATTTAGCTCGAAATAATTTTGTAGTATTAGGTTTGCATACTATATATAAACGTATTTTCAGTTTATTTTAATGTTTTGTTATGGCGGGAAATCAGCTACTAAGGGATTTGACTAAGAATCTGTAAAGAAACATCTGAAAATTTACATAGTGATACATTAGAATAAGGTATCTTCAAAAATGAGAGAAAAAAAAAATATATAAAAAAGTGGGGTCACCATGCTAAATTTCAAATTATGATATCTTTGAAGTTTCAGTCCCATAAGAGCCCATGTTAATTTCAATAATTATTTTCTTCGTGGTTACAGGCTCTGAAAATTATATCAAAGGTAGTTATTACTATTTCAAATGGCATCATAAAGTTATGATTTATATTTTATATTTTTTTTTATTTATTATTATTAATAGTAAAGCTTTTATAATTTATATTTCTTTTCTTGTTTTTCTTTTCTTTTTTTACTTTTCTTAAAAAAGATTGAATTCATAAATTTTAAAAAAATATATGTTTAAGTACTTTGCAGTTTCTTTTTTAAAAATGCCAATAATTTAAATTTACGATGCATAAAATAAAATTTACCATTTACATTATCCAGCTGAAAAAAAAAAGTCCCATAAATTACAAATAAATAAATCATATCGTATATTGATTGTAAAAAAATATATATTTTATTAAATTTATTTTTTTAAATGACCAATAAAAATGTTTATGATAAAGATCTATAATATATATTTGAAATAACATTACAATAATTTTTCTTTTTCCAATTGGTTTCACGAAATGTACTTTTTTTATCATCTAATAATAATAATAATAATAATAAAAAGTTATTTGATGATGATATTAGTATATTTGTCACTTCAAGTGTTTTATCTCGATTTGGTTTAACATCATTCTTACAAGTTTCTATTTTTATTAAACGACAGTCAACGAATAAATTGTCTTCTTTTAGAATATGAAATAGAATTTCACCCTTAATTTTTGTTACAGTATTCCTCATTATTTCATCTATTAATATATATTTTTAATGAAAAACATTCCAGCATTTCTAGCAATTTTGTATTGCATAAATATCTTTTTAATTCATATACATTATTAATATATTTTTTTTATCGTTATTTTATATATTTTTTATATTTAGTTTTTTTTTTTCCAGTGCATATACAGTAACAATATTCATAATATTTTACTATGTACAGACACTGAGTATAAATTGTACTATTTGTACTGTAATTACCAGCATAATGCACCATGTACGTCATTTCTATTTCACAATAGAAATACATTTTACATCGTAGTATCTTTACATGATAATACTTTGTTATAATAAAATAAAAGCATTATATTGTATACCAAAAAATATCATAAAATATTAAGCTTTAAATACTTTCATATATTATGTCATTTATATAGTAAAACATTAAACCCCATTTCCATTCCAATACTCATTTTTAATATAAATAAAAATAAATATTTATAAAAAAAAAATCCTCACTTTTTATTTTTTTAGACATAAATATTATATATCATTCTATCCCATTTAATTTTTATTTCAAAATTTATATATTTTTGTTTAAAATATTTACATATATAGTATAATATATCAAAAAACCAAAACATAAATATAAAAATTATTAATCCCATATATATTATATAACTTGTATAAATAAAGTGTATATCAATTATGAGTAAAGGTCGTTGGTTTTAAATATTCGATAATATTTAATGCCCAACACTGAAAAAGATAATACTACTTAACGTGTTGCAATTATCGTAAATTAGCTCCTATAAAGTTCATTATTTAAAATTAGTTATTACACATTTCGAAAGGGCACACTTTTTTTTTTTTTATTATTTTTTTTTTGAAGAATATTCTTTAAAGATTGCATCCAGCTTTTGAACCTAATTAAATTTTTTTTTACATTTTATTCATTAATTTTGAGCTAAATAGAATTTGCATTGTTTATCATTTTTTATTAAGCGATTTTTCAGTGTAATGCTGCGATTGTCATTAAATATTGAATAATTTTTGGTTAAACATAAAATATTCCGTAATGTATTTTTTATTTCCTAAAAAAAAATATTATTATTTTTGTATTTTATTGACATAAAATTTCAATGACATAAAAATACGGGAGGTATAATTTTAAAATATTCATAATTTTTAATGTTTTTAAATTTTTTAATGGGAAATGACTTATACGATGTGAGTTATTATTATATAGTTTTTGGAAATAAAACATTATTTTGTGCTTTCTAAATTGATGTATAGTAAATTTGCAAAGTAATAAAATTTTATATTGTAATACATCATTGTTGGAAGGTTATGTTTGGTCATTTGTGCGCTAGCTTTTTTTCCACCTCCAAACTTTAATTTTAAAGCAATTTTTTAGTACAGCGAGGGAATTTTTTTGTTTGAAATTATTTAGTTATTTCCAGTTTTATTTGCAATTTAGTTTGTTTAATGAAACTAGATTTGATTTTCTTTAAGATAAATACATCAACACTTAAATTTGTTGTAACTATTATGTCTTGTTATACTTTTAACTTATTTAAAGTTCCTAAAATTAGTGATTTTTAATGTGTTTTTTTATACAATATCTAAAGGAGAACTACGAAAACGGTGTTTTTTAAATGCGAAAGTAGAAACATGCAGATTTTAATATGGATAATCAAGTATAATTTTTATATATGAAATTTAAATTTATTAATTTTTTTTTTTTTAAATTTTATCTTACAAATTTGCACCAATATATATATATATATATATATATATATATATATATATATATATATATATATATATATATATATATATATATATATATATATATATATATATATATATATATATATATATATATATATATTACAATAATGGTGTTCGTAAACCCTGTTCCCTTGCTCCAAAATATGTACAATTTCATTTAAATAGCAATAGGTGATCTTTTTTTCTTTCTTTTTTTTTTTTTTTTTTTGTGGTTTGGAGAACGAAAAAATGGGTTAACGAACATCATTTATACATACATGCATTTGTATATTGCGTATGACAAATACTGGGTAATATTACTTAGTATTTATTATACTGGGAATATTGGGTTTGTGTATTACGGTACAATGAAATTTATATTATATAACATTAAACCGACCTATAAGTTTATGCCTTGGTTGGGTTATGTATCTTGCGATTTTTAAGAATAAATAATTATATATACAGTATATTATATATATATATATATATATATATATATATATATATATATATATATATATATATATATATTCTCATGAAAAAAACACATGTTACTTATGTTCTATTTTTCTTTATGTTTTAGCCTGGTAATGACCCTTATGCCTTCGTGGAGTTCACTGATCATCAAGCGGCGTCTGCAGCTCTTGCCGCCATGAACAAGCGACTCTTCTTAGATAAGGTAAGAGAGAAAAAAAAATAATATTTTAGATATTTATGAGGTTTAAAATAACATCAAATTCGTAGTGATATTGTAATGCAAGGCATTATAAACTAAATTGTTTGAAGATTTTTGGACATTGTTAAATTAATAAAAACTATTTAAAATTAGTATATAATACTGTATACAACTTTTAAAAGCAACATCTGGAGCACGAGTACTGGAGTATTATTATTTAGTCATAACTTATAATTAAATATATGCCGATTCTTACTTTGTGTATTTTGCAATTGCAGTTTTCTCAATTTCCTAGTAATATTGCGTTAAAAAATTAAGTTTCGTAAAGCATATATGCAGGATTAAAGAAATTGTATTATTTGCTATATTTAGTTTATATAAATGCTATTGGTGTACAATTATATAACATTTATATACAAAATAAATAAGAAGTAATTCAAAGTCATGTTTCTTTAGTTTCTTAAGTTTTTTTTTTTTTTTTTTTTTCTTTCAATTATAATTATATATTGCACTATGTATGTATAAAAATTATTGATTGAAATGTGTTTATACTACATTATCACATTTGAAGTCGATATCCTCTTCAGCCCCAGTGTACAATACAGTAGACGTCAGATAATTAAAAAAAAAAAAAAAAAAAAGTAAACAATAATAATGGAAAAAATTGAGATAAAAATACAAAAATTGAGCCAGAAAACTCCCTTGAATTTATGTATTTTTTTAAAGCTATTTTGAGCAATAGTTAAATAGTAGGTGGGGGTCCTCAAAAGTAAAAAAAAAAAAAAACTTTTGACAAAAGAGACATATTTTTGTCATTCCGAGAGCCGCACAAAAACGTGGGTTAAAATATGCGACCCTGAAATAATTTTTAAAAAAGTCGGGGACTGAAGAGGAGCCAATATTGAAATAACGTTGCATAGCCTCATTCATTTCTTTACTAAGGTATAGATAGTTTATTTCTTAAAATGTAGATACACCAAAATAATCAATCATTTGCACATACACGGTAGTTGAATGTATATAGGTATAGGTGTTCCACTCGTGAAATGAATTTGCAGAAATTCTATACTCGCAATGGCAGTGGAAAAAGTAGAAACCCTGAATTACCGCAGAGGCATCGAAATAATATATTATTATATTTTCTAACGTGTCCAATAAAATATGATTTAATTTTAAATCTTTTTTTTTTTCAATATAAATTTAAATATATTTTATACTTTTGTTTTCATATAATATTTAACAAAAAAAAAGTATTTTAGTAAGTTTTTGACACACAAGTCTTATATTATGTGATTGATTACACATGTGACCATTTATAAAGTCTAGTTCACCATATAATTTATATAGAAATTTCATCCTTATCAACTTAAAAAAAAAATCATATATATACACAGAAAATACATATTGTATTTATGGTTGAAATTTATTGTTATTTATATATAAAATTGAGTCTTGCAGGATATGAGAATGGAGATTTTGAGATTGGCAGGTGCAATGTTGTACCGTCTTTGCCGCAACTTTGATTTCCCTCGTGTCAAAGCCAGGAGAAAGAGAGGAAAAAAAAAAAAAAAAAAAAAAAAAGTAAAGTAACCACTATTTATATAAAGTATATTTCAATGGTTTAGTATATGACGTCATCACTGTTGAAATATTAGATGTATTCGAAAATCCTGTTCCTTGTAAGATGAAAGACGATTTTTTTTTTCGCGCTAGATGGAAAAAGTTAGTGAAAATGCATATCTTTCTAGTCTTTTTTATACAGTTTTATTCACATTTCTTTACTTTTTTTTAACTGAAATGAGAATAGTTATGAAATCTATCTTACAAGGGATCACTTGCAATAAACGAACTTTTTAATGCATTTCTTATGGAAAAATCGTTTTCACTTGCTACAACAATTAAAAACAGTTTATTGCAAGTGGTCCATTCTTCAAATGACTTGTTTCATGGTTTTAAAGAGATACTGGCTTTAAAAAATAACTTCCTAAATACGATGGGACTCTATGTTTTTTCCCTTAACCCTTCAGTATCCCCACAAACTAGGAAAATCTTGTAAAGTAGGCAACCGGTGCTACAATTTCTATTGCCGACCTGAAATTGGTGACTCCAAGAGTTCCTTAAGTTGCCTACTTTTAACCTCATTGTGAGGGTTGAGGGATATAATATGTGCGTATATGAGTGATGGTCATATTTCATGAATTGCACGTTTTTAATTTGGATCCCTTTAAGTTAGTAATATTGTAAAATTCATAGATAATGTTGCATCTATAATTATTAAATAATAATATCAATTGAAGCAGCTGATTATATTATCAATAAAATCATGGATAATGTGTAAATAATATTATTAAAATATTTTATGGTTAAAAGAATCAAATGTGATTATGAAAACACTTTTACTTTATATATCTTAAGTTTTAACTAACTTTTGGGTGTCTATGATGTTCACCAGCCATTTATAAACTAGATTAAAGTACCCTTATCTTAAATAATTGGTCATTGCAAACGAGATTTAACAGCAAGCTTGGTATAATCGTTACTCAATTGGTCATTACGATGAAAATGCAGCAAGTTACTGTTTGAGATGTTGAAAATATGAATATAAACATTTTAATTATATCATGAAATATATGCCTTTAAAAATAACAATAAAATAATATACATTGCTGTATGAATTTATCATCCGTTTTGTACAATTTCCTATAAAGTTTGTAAACTTTGAAAATATTGAAGATAGTATTTTATTTTCCTCCCTCCACCAACAAAAATTTAAACGGAAAAAAATATATCTCATATAATATTCCAATGTATTCTTTTATTTTTCTAAAAAAACAACAACAATCCCTATTTGGACTGATATTGTGTTACAAAATAAGATAGAGAGGTATATATTTTTTTCTTTAAAAATATATATATATTTTTTCTTTTTGGTACTTCCCCATGGGTACATTTTAACATGAGATATGTATACCTTCTTATACTACATTTTAAGTAGCCTCATGTGTACCTTATAGTATTTTTTTTTTTTTTTTTTTTTTTTTGTATAGTACATGACTGTATTATGTATATTCTCATAGTGGCTTTTACATAGATAATTTATCGTTTTTATATCAACCTGTACGTGTTGCGCCTTTTTTTTTTTTTTTTTTTTTTTTCTTCCGGAAAATCGAAAATGCAGTATAAAAAGTGTGTTTTATTTAAAATCGTATATAAATATATTTTTAACCAAAATTTGCAATTTTATTAGAATTATTTTATTATATGTATATAACATATATTGCAATAGCAAAATTATAATTTTTATTAATTTATGAAATATAAATATGTATTCAATAAAAGTATTGATAAAATACAATATTAATAAAGGTACATTAGCAATAACACTGCTTGGAACGAGTGAGTGAGAGTGAGAGAGACAGAGACAGAGAAGATAAAAATTTAATAATTGTAAAATCGTATAGAAAATCAAAGCTATCGGCGTATTATAGAAAATTTTAATGCTTAATACAAATAATTATGAAATTTCAAATATAATATCACATCTTAAAACAGAAAGATAAGAAAACAATAATATTTGATAAAAAAAAATTAATTTGTTAGCTGATAATTTGTCAAAGTGATGTCACTTTGTTAGAATTGATGACTTATTGTCTTTAAATATATAAGAAAAACGAAGGGAGAAAAAAAAAACTTTTTTATTTTTTTTTATTTTATCCTTCAAGTGTAAAATCTTTTTTTTTTTTTTTTTTTCTTTCTTTATTTTAGGGTATAAAGAAAAGCTTTCTAGCGTCCCTAATCATTAGTGACAGAACAATTTTTCCATCGTTTTTAGCTTTACATCCCCTCGTTTATTCTTTCTTTTTCTCTCTTTCTCTTTTTTCCATCTTAAGATTGAACACAAGGTATATAAACGTTAGATTTAATAGAATTAAAAAAAAAGAAAAAAAAAAGAAAGGTCTTGTATACATTTGTAACATTTTTATTATTGAATAAAAAAGAGAGGAAGAAATCAATGAATCGATGTTTCATAAATTACAATTAATTTACTGCTGTGCATGGTGCATATTTTATCAATTTCGTAAGAAGGTTTTATAGTTTTATGTTTTCTAAGCTTACTATTGATAGATTGTAACTGACTGTACTGTAATACAGTTGGGCTAAATTGAGAGTTTTGTAGCCTGATTTTGCCCGATTAAAAGCCGTTAATTATTATTATAGATAACAAGTCAAATATTATTTAATTGCGTTTCTCGTAGGATAAAGTATTTTTAATTATAAATTTAAATATTATTTATTTATTAATCACAATGTGTGTACAACATACATATAAACATTCAATAATTATCCACTTAATTATAAACATATAATAATGAAATTATTTATTATATTACTTAAATTACTTTTAGAATGCAATTTGGTTTAGTTTTTTAAGTATCGCTATATAGGTGCGACGTGCCTTAAAATCACCTATGTGCACTTAAAATATTAGTGTTTTTAAAATTATCAGCAGAGTTTGTAAATTTTGATTATTTATTACTGTACAGTAAAATAATATTCCAAATTGATTTTTTTTCCTTATATTTTTTTGCAATTAAAACATTCTTCAAAACTGAGTCTAATAATTATCATGCACACACATTTGCTTATCACTATATCTTAGCACATTGAATAGGAATATTTTGTCCATATCATTATACCCATAATATTGAAAAGCTGCGTACGTTTATAACATAAAATAATATTCCTTGAATTGACAGAAACATGATATAAACGATGAGGCATAAAATCCGTCTCGATGTAGAAGAGGAAGAGAGAGAGAGAGAGAGAGAGAGAGAGAGAGAGAGAGAGAGAGAGAGAGAGAGAGAGAGCGAGAGAGAGAAATAAGTGTGAATATCATTTTGAAAAGAAAGCGATAAAAAGGTGTAGACGATGATTCAAGTATTGAATAAAGAGGGAGAAAGAGAAAGAAAAGAACAATCTCAAGTATAAAAAGGAAAAAAAGAGGGTGAGAGACACTTTCATTGAACTGTTATGAAAAAAAAAAAAGAGAACAAATTTAATATTGAAAGGCAAAATCATTTGCATAGACAATAACAAGAGTTTTATTTAATTTTTATTGTATAAAAAGAAATACTGTATATTATATTTGAGTTTCTGTTTTATTTGAAAGTATATTTTTCATTCAGTTTGTTATCATATTTATTTCTAAAAGTTTAGTTTCATTGTTTATTTTTGTTCTTTTGTTAGCTACAAAATTCATTTAGAAGAGATTTTATTATTTTTATTTATATTTCTTTTTTTTTTTTTCTTTTTTAAATAAATTAAAATGCAATGCTTAAGGAGTATTGATAACGAACGACTGTTAAAAATATCGTTTATTCACTTCAATGGATGTTACTTAAAAGCGTAAAGTGTGAAATAGAATTATAATTATGAAAACATAAATACAGAACTCTATATCAAGACCTTAATAATTATAATAATAAGTAATAAGTTGTTTTTGCAAACTATTAAATAGCTGAGTCCCGGTGAATCCATCGACGAAGTTGGAGATTTTTTATTATTAAGTTTTATTTATTATTTATTTATTTTTTTATTTTGAAAAATGACATTGAAAGTTTTTCTTTTTTATTCATATTAACCGTTCTTTATTTTTTTTATATAATATATTATATAAATTATTAAATTTAACAATAAACGTCTAGCATCTTTATATATAAGAAAAAGGTTATATTATTATATTATAATATTTTATATAAATTTGTGTTATTTACTTTTGATATTTTTATTTCCATATATATACACATACAACCTTATAAGAGGGATAAAAGAGATGCAAATAGGGGATGAGTGCTTATTTAAATGAAGCAAAAAAGGGGTTGTTTTACACTCAAACACCTGACTCATGTTTACTTTAAATTTACTTTACGCGTCGACGTATTTTCTCTCTCTCTCGCGCGCGTTTGTTCAGAAACAAAATACGTATTTTCGTATGCATTCAAGCATTTATTTTTCTAACACGATAGTATATATTACGTTTATTTATAATCGTGCGTAAAATGTTATTATTGTTGTACTCAGAAATTTTAAATAAAATGCATTTATTCAAATTTATAATATAATGAATATAATAATAGAAATAATATATTTTTAAATTTTAAAAATTTATAAAATTTTTATTTTTATTATTATTTATTTTATTTATATATTTTTTAATCTCTTCACTATAACCATAAATAAGCACATAACTTGTACATATACCAGGCTTATATAGTGGTAATACTGTTGATTGCGCCCTTCTGGATTATTTTCCATTTATTTTAGGTTATTATTAGGTATAATTAATGTTAAAGAATTATTGCAGTTAATATTTTCTTTAAAAAAATTAATAAATTACTTGCAATGAATGACATTTTTAAAATAATTTGAAATATTCTTAATACATTTCTTATGGAAAAATCGTTTTTACTTACACGTTGCAACAATTAAAAACATATCATTGCAAGAGGTCCATTGTCAAGAATACTAATTAAAATTTTAAATTACTATCATAATATTGAATAACTGTTATCCAAATATTAAAAAAAACTAATTTTAATAACATTTTCAACCAGTAAACTATTTTGTATAACCAAATATTTTAACACATTCTTTGATAAAAATCGTCAATTAGTACGTAAACTATTTATAATATCCAATATATTTTTGTCAAATAACTTGAATTCCTTTAAAGTTAATATAATTCACTATAGTAATTAATATTTATTTTATACAAGAACAATTAAAAATTAAAAACATATTAAAATATTATTTATTATTAAATTTTAATACTATATGCATAATGTAATTTTGTTTTATTGTTTTCTATATATCATTGTTTACTATATATAGAGTATTCACTAATTATTCCCATATGATAAAAGATTCATTAATTAGTATAATCATATATGCTATATAATATAAGACAAGATTAATGTGCTTTAAGCCTTTTTGCTTTTTGCTATGTTGTATTTTAGTACCATTACAGAGATTATGAAGAGGTAGCGAGCTTTCTAGGTTTTTGTGATATTATATATTTCGAAGTGAAGTATTATATAGGAGTTTACAATTAATTAGTAAAATGTGAAATGTTTTGTCTTTAAAACTTTGAAGTACAGAGTAGAGTTATGGTGATTGTTAAAGGGTGCGAATAGAGTAAGAAAATGATTTTTTTGGTTTTTATGTTGTGCACTTTACGCACTGTATATAATGGGAGATGATTGCGAGATGATGACCTTCCACTCTCCTCAAATTTAGCAATAGCTTATGGGAATATGTATACACTTTTTTTTTTTTTTAGTTAATTTCTCTAATTGTTATTTTAAATTTTATGCAGATGTGCCTTTTGGTATTCTTAAAGTATACTAGAAATAATAATAATAATAAACTTTTAGATATATTTGAAAATATTTATAGAGCTCATTTGAAAGAGAATTACAGTTCATTTGGGCATAGAAATTAAAAAAATTACAAACACACATCAGAAATTTCTTTCAATATAAAAGAATTTTATTTTATTTTATTACTTTATAAGTAAAAATATTATTTAAAATTCAATACAAAAAATGTAGTAGTTCTTCTTTAGGTGCAAGAAAAAGTAATAATAAGATACGATTTTATGATATAATTTTAAATAAATTAAACAAAATAACCTATTTAAATATTCATCCTTAAAAATATTGAATTCAGATATAAAGGAATCAAAAACTAAATGTACTTGTAAAATTAATTAATTTATTGTTGTAATAACTTCTTATTCTATGTATTATTTTTAACCATTTGAAATTTTAGTTATATTTTTAAGATAAAGCTGTCTCTCTGAATTACTATGTAATAATACAAACCTGATGGTGTTATGTATGGTATATTGTAATACACCCATACATATATACATACATTCAACAACAGAACGAAAGGCAGTAGCATAAAATAAAGCTTAAGTTTAGATTCATATCTATCCCTGTATCATGCATACTTATTATTATTCATACTTACATACACGTATGCATATATCGATACAGTTCCGGTACTCTGAATTGAGTCTAATAAAGCCACCAACGTTTCCATCTTTGGCAACGGTTTTCATAATTTCTTGATAAATATTTTGATTTTAAAATATTTCACGATTTTTTCTTTTAATAGTATGAACTCCAATTTATACCTGATGAAAATTGCTAATGTTCACTTTGCAAAAATATGGAGCCATATTACCGTAACACTGTCGATATATAGGCTGTTAATAAGATAAATATAATGAGATACAAAACTCTTCACTATTGCACGTGCTACTATTATGTTGGGAGAACATAATATAGTGCTATTACTATTCTATCATATTAGATATTGCAAATTTTGTGTATAAATTATGATTATGATTTATCGTTTATATCACATATAACAATATTAAGAAAGTAATGTTACCGGTACTGCTATACATTATTGTAAAAAAAAAAAAAAAAAAAAAAAAAAAAAAAAAAAAAAAAATGTACCACTTTCCGCCTTTAAGCTCACAATAAATCAATTTAATAGATGAAACAACACAACATTTTTCCAATTCTGCAGCATAATATTTTCTTCTCAGGCGTTTATATATTATATTTATTTATTTTTTACTATTCTATGAATACTACAATACAAAGTAGCCTTGTAGAGTAGCGTAATTTTTTCATATGGTTAATAATTTTGCTCTGTATCATAAATGGTACTTAAGTCGTAGCCAGAATTTTGCAGCAGGAGGGATCCAGTCTATAGTAAGCTAGTAAAAGGGAGAAACAACTCCTTTGCCCATGCTTTTTTAGACCTGACGGAAAGGGTCCGGACCCCAAAAACACCCCCCCCCCCTGAATACGCCCGTGCAGTCTATTCTTTCCAAGAGTTATGTTGAACCAACGAAAATGTGAAATGAATGTGATATCATAATGTAAAACATATTCGCATTTTATATCCAGGCTCTTTAGAAAATTAACGCTTCTTTTAACTAATACCTATTTTCTGCTTTTCAATGAATTTCACTTACGTTATTATTTTATTTAATCAACATTCTTGTGGTTTGCTAATTCGATTATAAATATTATTCACTCAATTAGAAATAAAGGGATTAACTTTATAGCATCATAGATATTTTAAATATATAATCTGTTTTGTTTTGCTTAAATACCTTTACGATATATAAGTGAATATAATGGAGCTATTTTTTTAATTTTTAATTTTGTTATTATATAAATAAAATATATTATTAAATATTAATTACAAATTAAATAATAACAATCATAATTATATAAATGTCAAATAAATTTATTATTATTATTTTAATGAATGATTAATTATACGTTTTTAACTTTATTCGTTTTATTCAACAAGGTTCAAGTTTTATACTATGTAACGTTGATCCAATTTATTATACAAGCAACCAAAGACTATAAATATTTTTGGTTTAAAAGGACAGAAAATTTTGACATTTCCTCAATTCCCAACGGATTGAAGTAAACATTGTGTATGTGTGACGACCCTTTAGTATATTACATATATAACGTACATATACGTACAGGAAGGAAGAAAAAGGGATGGGGTTAAACGAGGGTCATTAGTGTGTTAGGTATAAAGAAGAGGTTGGAGAAGCAGAGAGAAAGAGTTGAGAGAGAGAGAGAGAGAGAGAGAGAGAGAGAGGCAGAAGAGACAAATATTAGGCACACAAAAACTCATTCAACCAAAAACCAAGCACTTGAAAACCAAAATTAGTACCATCATTAAAGATACGTTAGTTTCGCATCGTGTATTTAATGAAAATGACCTTATTTTGTGTAAATTACTTATAAATAGGTCATGAAATACGTGTACATTTTTTAACTATTTAATACCTTAAAAAAAAGTGATTGTGACAAAGTTTAAAATTATTTTTTATCTCATTTTTTTTTTTTTTTTCTTCTTCTTCCTCCATTTCTATATTTTAGTGTTTTAAATTACGTTAATTCATCTGAAATAGACTAATTGCAAAAAAACTATTACTGCAAATAAACGAAAGTCTTCCTTCCCGCAGTTAAAACATGTAATATATATATAATCATATAAGGGTGAAACTCGACCACTTTAAATAATAGAAAATAGAAGTTTAATATATTTGATTTTATTCGTAAATAATAATTTTTGTAAGGGAAAGAAAAATAAAGCATTTGGAACCGAATTTTTTAATATTAATTGCAAAAATAGCTTTACCATAATAACGAAATAAAAAAAATAAAAATAATTGAAATTTTAAACATTATATAAAATAATTTGGTGCAAAATTTAAAATTGTATTTAAATAAATATTAAATGAACTTTAATATCAAAGTAATAATTTTAAATAATAAAAAAAGTCACATTTACGATTTAATGACAAAATGTATTAGTGTATCTCATTTTTGTATAAATTTTTAATAATTTTATTTTACATTTTTTTTTAAAGTTAGTCAATTAGTAAATAAATTGAAAATTAATGAAAAGTCATTATGCAATTTTTTTTTACAACTAACTCACGGTAATGTGTCGTTCATAAAAAAAAAAAAAAAAAAAAAAAAAAAAGACATTAAATTAATTAAAAACGTCAAAATGTCACTACAGTATAAATCTAATTAAGTATTTTTATTTCAGTATATAACATAAAAAAAAATGTAATTATATTAGCTATTTCTATTAATATTTTTTTATAAATATAAAATGATAATTTTAATAATTAGATTTTGCAAAATTATTTTATTCCACTAACACTAATGCATAAACCTAGTTAGAAAGTTTCATATTACAATAATTAAAGTAAAGTATATATTTTAAACTAAGTATGTTTATGCTACTTGAGCGTATCGTTTAGTTAATGCAAATTTCATGTTTTTACCTATACATTTAGTATTATTTGCAAAAAAATAAAACATTAAATTAAAACAAACAAAACAAAACAAAAATTAAATGTATTGTATTATTATAATTTTGTGAATGATAATTTTTGGATTTAATAGCAATTCCATGTTGCGTTTTGATATTTGTGTGTGAAAATATAAAACTCTTATATAATTTATTGTATAGGGTGTATCCGCATGACGTCATATTTAATTCGCTTATACGCCATACTGGAGTAATGAATAACATTTCTCAGCATAGGACAAACTTTGATAATACATTTTTTTTTTTTTTTTTTTTAGTCTACCACCTTTTTTCTTATTATATTTATTTTTTATTAGCACAAAAGTCATATACAACTACTAAAGTTACAAAATAATTATATATTATATGTTTTGAATAGATATAATGAATATTTAGCTTTGATAGCTAATCTTTTACTGATTTATTTATTAATTTATATATTTTCAAATAGCTTACTATATTTTAACCCTCCCAACATACATAGGTATAATTTGCACTTACAACAAAAGTATATAATTGTATTTTACGCTGAATGTACTTTTGCAGTTTGTAGAGTGGAGATAATGACCGTATGCTTTTAATCTAGGTAATGAATCTTTGTTAACATGAAAATGACCCCCCTCTCCTACCCCTTTCCCTTCTCCTATATATATATATAGTATATATGTACATATAGTACTTATACATATGAAACATGTCACTTTATACCATGTATACCTAAGCCCAACTATGTATATATATATATATATATATATATATATATATATATATATATATATATATATATATATATATATATATATATATATATATATATATATATATATATATATATATGTGTGTGTGTGTATGTGTAAAATTTATTGCTTATACTTTAATTACATTTTATTATGCTTTTCAGCAAGATTATATAATTTTTTTTTCTTCTTTTAAGCAATTAAAATAATTAGCTGGCTAAGGGTTTGAAGTTGCGTTTTCTATTTAATTTTTTTTTTTATTATTAATTTTTGTTCCAGTAGAGGTTTTCTTATATTCATTTTATTTATTTGCAATTTTATTTATTTCTTTAAAGTATTATTAGTATTCTGCAAATACCTATCATTTTGACAGCTAATTATGCTAATTTCTTAACCATATAACTGGTGCAAGTGAAATGCATTATATAAAAATAAATAAATTGCATTTTATTCTATTAAAAAATATGTATAACCATTAAATAAGACTAATAATAATAAAATAAAACTGCGCTTTGTTTCTAGAGCATGGCAGAAAAAAAAAAGAAAATGAAAAATAGTATGAAACAAAATTTAATCTAATTTTATATTATACGTATAAAAAAAAATCTAATACACAAATCCAATTTTGTAACTAAATTCCATTTACTTTTATATTATTATAATAATAATATAAAAAAAAGGTACATAAAATTAATGTAAGAAGATAAAAAGTCAAGAGCATTTGTCGCTGGGAAATGAAGTGGCAAAGCAAAATGTCCTCTTTTTTTTCCAAGTACCAAACATTTGTAAACTTCATATATCCAAATAGAAATTTATATAGATATCATTTGTTTAACTCTAAAAGTGTTAGGTCTTGCTAAAGGGAAAAATTTATTATAATGTCGCATTTCTCAAATAATAGCTTTTTATTTTGCAGATTTTTTTTTCTTAGAATTTTTAAAACTTAAATTTATTAAGCGAATAACTTTTTTCTTTCTGACTTTTTTTTATGTGTTGTATAAAATGGGTTTGCTTTTAATATAAATAATGTTTGTTGTTTATGCGTATGTATTTATTTACTTATCTATATCTATACACTTTATCTGGTATTTAGGACAGCTATTAAATATTAATACATAGTTAAAAATATAGAGTAAGTATTAATAATGTATTTGTTTTTTAGGCAGTATAATAATAAATAACTAATTAAATTTTATATATATAATTAAGCCGGTATATTTTTTTAATCCCGCGTTCTCTATATCCGTAAAATGAGGAAGGTAAATTTTTTTAACCCTCACTTTTTATGACATTTTGGAAAAGAGCATTAAAAATTTTTGAGGCGTTATTTTTTCTTAGAACGATTGGAGCATGGGAATTATTTTTAATTAATTTTTGAAAATCGACCTAAAAAGCCTGTGACGTCATCAATCAGGCATTTATTTCGGAAAGTATTGACCGTAAATGGTTCAGTAGCCAGTTTTTTGAACTCCTGAGGATGAGCTGATTTCATTAAACTGGTTACTGAACCTCAAACGATTAGTATTTGCCAAGAAAAAAGTGAACTGGTGACGTCACAGGCTTTCTAGGTCGATTTTCAAAAATTAATTTAAGATACTTCACATGCTCCAATCGCCTTAAGAAAAAATAACGCCTCAAAATTTGTTAAAGCCCTTTCTAAAAATATCATTAACTCATCAAAAAAATTTCAATTCACCTTCCTCATTGCTCAAATTCCGTAAAAAACGAGAATAAATTGTTATACATACTTACCCTTTAATGTAGAGGTAGAAAGTTGTAATATAATTCTAGAGAATAAAAGTGTTGCATAGTAATAAAAAATACCTATATATATATACAAAGTAAAAACAAACGAAGCAAAACTCAATTTCCTATTTTTAAGATCAAACGAAAGAAAAAGGGAGTGATGAGAAAAATAAAATTAATAAAAGTTTACAACAAAATACGTATACACCAGAGAAGAAAGAAAAAAAAATCATTTTATGAAATTGAGAAAATATTTATGCTACATTAATTTAAACGTTAAATTGAAAAACATTTTAAAAATTCTTTAAATATTTTGTAAAGCTTCATTTATTTTGATATGAGAGTAATATCATTTTGTATTATATTGAAGAAAGTTTGTGTAATTTTGTTTTATACTGCAAATGTTGTTGATATTCTATGACGTCACACTTTTACGATGTACATTTTTTTTTTTAAATATATTGCATAACTTAATATTGCATGATTAAAGTCATAGTCCACATGAAATAACATGGATTGCTTATGTTTACTCAAAATGCGGAAAAAGAAACCACGTGATGGTAAAAGTGGGAGAAACCTTGGCGCCAGCAGCAAGCTAACCTTGAGCTACCTCCCACTTTTACCGTCACATGGTTTCCTTTTCCGGCCACTTCCTTTTCCGCATTTTGAGTAAACATAAGCAGTCACTATGTGCTGTTTAATGGTTAAATTCAAAATGGGATCTCCAAAACTAATGACAATTTTTATCAGAATATAAATATGACCCCACAAGAAAGCGTGAAAAAGCTGTAATGTTGTTTGCGTGCACTATATTACGTTTTCGGACGTCAGAAACAGGCAAAAAATAGTATAATATAAAAATGTGCGGGTTGCAAAATTAAAATTTTCTACTGCTACTGAGATTTTGAGACTAACTAATATTATTTATGTTATTACCATAAAGTGTTTTGTGATGCTTGTATTTCTTCTGGTCTATTCCTTTAAATATAAATTATCATACTATAAATATAATGGATGTATGTGATTGTCCCTATTTAATGCAGAAGCGATAGGTTTTCGTCTGACTATATATTAGTACGTATTTCTCTTAGTTTATTTTTGCAAAATATAAACCTCCGTCGTTTTGGTTTTAATGTTTCCTCGTAGAACATTTTAATTATATTTTTCTCTGGCATTTGTCTTCCCTTTATTGATGAGCACGAAAAATGTAGAATATCACAAGATTTAGGTCAAACACTGCAATATTTAAAAACATTAAGAGAATTTTGCGTCTAAATACATAGAACGTTCCTAATTTACCTACAAGCGTGGAGGAAATATAAATATATATTTTTTAATATGTTTTCTAATTTATGAACCTATAGATTCAAGTAAAGTAATCTTGCAACATATAAAAACAGATTGCTTACTGGATATTGGGTATTTTTTTAAAACTCATTATAATAGTCAATCAATTTCTAATTTATATCTCCATGTTTCAATATTTATTTTACATAATAATATTCTAAAATAGTAATTTTTTTGATATTCATTTCACATATAAGATATCTTAAACTTTTCTTTCTTTTTAAGCTGTTTTGTAAAAAAAAAAAAAAAAAAAAAAAAAAAAAAAAAAAAAAAAAAAAAAAATTGAAAATTTTCTTGACTGAAAGTAATACTTAAATTACTTTGGCCTTAAGGTATTAAAAAGGAAAAGCTATTTAATGTTACTTTCTCTCTCTCTCTCTCTCTCTCTCTCTCTCTCTCTCTCTCTCTCTCTCTCTCTCTCTCTCTCTCTCTCTCTCTTTCTCTTTCTCCCTTTCTTCACTAGATTGACTTTTTTTTTTCTTATCCAAACTTTTTCTGCTGAAATAATTTGTAATTTTATATTGTTCTCTCTCTCCCTCCCTCTGTTTGTCTGGCTCTCTTATGATTTTTTCTTAACTTAAAAAAAACGAAACAAAAAGTAAAACGAAGGTGTTAGCCGTTAGGAACATAGTTGAAAAAATATTATACAGATATTATTAAATTAATATTAACACAGTTATAATAATTATATTAATATTATATTATACACAGAAAAAATAATTTATTTCATTATTATTACAGTATTTAAATTTTACTTTATTAATATATAGCCTAAAATGGAAATGATACGTAATACGTACCCGGCAGAGATAATGGATACATATTTCTGTTTTCTATTATGTAAAATGATTGTTAACTCTGTAAACTCAGTTCTGACAACTAAGTCGTATTATGTAATATGTATGACTAAATTGATGCCATTGGAAAAATGAAAAGTAAATTAGCAAAATTTGAATTTCATGAAACAAAATATAAATTGTAATTTTAATTTAATTTATTTATAATGTGGGTTTAAATAATTAATTAAACTCTTTAAAATAAAAAATACTTAATTTAATATATCATATAATATTATAATTTGTATTGCAAATTTTGAACGTGTTATCGTGCATAGTATGACGTCAAAGACTTTGTTATTGAATTCAACTTACTTACTGTTTAATATAAAAGATAGAAAAAAAAAGACAACGATCACTTATAGGAGTATCGAATTTAAGAAAAAAAATATAGGAGATGAAAGAATATAGAAGTATATTATTATAGAGATGGTTTAGCTATTATCATTGAATGAAGGAAAAAAAAGGGAATTGAAGGAGAAAGGGGGTTTTATTACTGTATTTGATGATCCGTATAAGGTTGGAAAAATAAATACAAGAGAGAGAGAGAGAGAGAGAGAGAGAGAGAGAGAGAGAGAGAGAGAGAGAGAACCAAAATGTCATTCCAAGTTCAATCGTACGAAGAACGTTTCTCAAATGATAAGAAAAAAATATATAAAATTTTCTACAAAGGGGAGATAGAAAAAAAAAACTCTACGTGTCGTTTTGTCTTTTTTCTCATATCTTGATTTTATTTCAATTATTCTTAACAAGAAAATAAGTGTAAATGAAAATTTGAGCTTATTTTCTTTGATCAAAGATTATTTTATATGTATACGAGAAACTAAAATTTATTTTATACTTCTATTTTATAACTTTTATAATAATATTTAAATTAAATAATTATAGTTATATATTTTGAGTAGATATGCTTGCGTCACGTGTGGGGTTGCTAAGTAAAAATTTCAATAATCTTTAAAAGTGTAAATTGTAATAATCTGTTAAAATTAGGTCGATCTAGCCTTTACAACTTATAATAAAAATTTATTATATATATTTTTATTTTATTAAGAATATTTAAAATTGCATAAAATAAATACCTAATTAATTCTAAGATATATATATATATATATATATATATATATATATATATATATATATATATATATATATATATATATATATATATATATATATATATATATATATATATATATATATATATATATATATATATATATATATATATATATATATATATATATATATATATATATATATATAGTTAATAATAATAATAGCTGTTTCAATTTTCCTAAATATATTTATTATTAAATATTTTTAATTTGCTATCAATTTTGAGTTTTATTTAAAATCAAAATAGTAAATTCATCACGATATAAAATCATTGCTTTTGTGTTTCAGTTTTAAAATATGTGCTCGTATATTTATAATTTCTTACGTCATTTTTTCAACTTCAATTTTATATTGATAAAATTAATTTAAAATGAAAGTAATTTGCAATAACAATTGGTTTAAACTGTTTAGGTCCATTCTGTACTAGATGATTAAATATATATTTTTCCTAAATTATGAAAACTATGATTTCTTTTCGTCCTCAAATTACATGATTTATGTATACTTACAATTAATATAAAAAATATGTACATAACTATAGTAATGAAAATTATAATTTAAAATGTAAAAATTTGACTAAAATGATTAAAAACGAAAATATTCAGTTATCCGTGTAGCACTTATAAACCGTCTAATTTTTCTACTTTGGCTTCTAATGCACTTGAAATGGTGTCTATACTGTATGTAACGAGAGGGAGAGAGAATGAGAGCATTTTATTGAACATCACCATTATCGAGGGGAAAATGGAAAAGACGCGATAGTTTTTTACTACGGCGAAAAAAAAAAAAAAAAAAAAAGGCATCGTCAAAAGTAACTATAAAATGGAAAAAAAAAATTATATCAGCACTCTATTCGAAATACGAGGACAATGCATTAAAACTATAATTCATGTCTTAATAATAAAAATAATGGGTTACTTGGTTTCTGTAACTATACATTTTCAATAAATTTTAAGAAGCTATAAATGAAAATGTTAAAACATAAAAATCTATTATATTTTAAGTGTTTATTTTTTTAAAAGAAGTTTAACATAATTTCAATATTTTATATACATACTTTGGTTTATTTATTATTATGATCTTTAATTGTCACTATGATTTATAATTCACTTGTTTATATTTATAATATCGTTAGGAAAATGTAAAGTTCTTGAAGTCGTAATTATTAAAAATAGCTGTTCGTTTCGTAGTAAAGGTTATAAAAAAGAAAATACATACAAAATAGTTAAAGTCATAGAACACATAAAACAAAATGTGCTTTTTAATGAATAAACACGAAACAGGATCTTCAAAACTGTGATGACAATTTTTACCAGAATGTTAAAGTAGCTCCACGAAAGCGCATGAAAATATTGTAAAGTATGCAATTTGCGTGACTTTTCATGTTTCTGACGTCAGAAACATGCAAAAATTAGTTTGAAAATGTTGTGTTGGTTGCTTATATCGAAACTTTCTGATCACTGCTACGGAGCTACAGTTGGGTATTGAGACAAACTAAAGTCATTTATGTAAGTCGCATCAAGTGTTTTGTGATATAAATACTTATGTTTTTTATTCTGGTCTATTCCTTTAAGTTTGAACGATATTTTTGGCTAAAATTCATATTCCAAAAAGTATTTAATTATGTATGACTATTGACTGTATTACTATAATATTTCACATATGATTTAAAATAAAACTGTTATATTTTTTTGTTATAATGAAAGTTCATATATGTGTAGGGTGTAAAGTTGAACAATAGCATGTTATAATGCCTTGAGGCTTGTGTATTTTACCTTTACCATTTTCCCCATATATATACGTAGAGTACTTTTCGTCTGCTTGCCGTCTTCATACGTATACTTTTCTTGTAAAGTGCTCTCTACGTAGTAGTGTATTTACTTTAACCTTCTGCTTCTCTCTCTCTCTCTCTCTCTCTCTCTCTTTTCTCCCTTTTCATCTTGCCTATTTTCTAACTTCGTAAAAGGAATTGGAAGTCAAAAATGATTTTACGCTGTACTTTTTAAGGGGTGTATATAGAAAAGGTTCGTCTTATCTCCTGATTTAAAAAGTTGACCGTATTTGTTTATTTTTTTCGGTGAGCCTATATGATTCCATCTACTTTTGAGAACTTGTGATTTCCATGATAAAGGAGATCAAAATTACTATTAGGTCTTCTGGGTTTAATAATTGCCCAGAATTAAAAAAATGTATTCAAAAATATTCATGAATATTGTCAAATAGTCGAATATGTAATTTTTAAAGGCATAGACAACATGAAAAATTAGCATTTATATCACAAAACACTTGATGGGAGTTACATAAATAACATTAATTGGTCTCAAAACCCATCTGTAGTGCCATAGCAGTGATCAGATGACTTTGATTTATGCAACCCGAACAACATTTTCATACTAGTTTTTGCATGTTTCTGACGTCATTAACATAAATATTCACGCAAATGGCATACTTTACAGTTTTTTCACGCTCTCTTGTGGGGCCACATTTACACTGTGGTAAAAATTATCATCAGTTTTGTAAATCCCATTTTGTGTTTAATGATTAAAAAGTACAAGTTGTTTCATGTTTTCTATGCCTTTAATTATATATATTCAGAGCATTCTGTATTTCACTACAAAAATTATGCAAAATATTTATAACAACTTACATTATGTTTGTCCTCTATATATACTTCAAAGGATAAAAAAAGAAACTGACATCAACCTGCTCTACACTTTACCCTATCTAGACTATACTCGAGTATAAAGTACTTTGAAAACATTGATAAAAATCGCTTTCTTATGATATTGCTATAGAATTTTCAGCCTTGTGTGTGTTCTGTGATCAATTTTAAATTTGACATATCATTCTGGTGTAGACGTAAGAAGGATCTCTCTCTCTCTCTCTCTCTCTCTCTCTCTCTCTCTCTCTCTCTCTCTCTCTCTCTCTCTCTCTCTCTCTCTCTCTCGTTGCTCACTTGAAATCACTCAAGTCAACGACACCTGTCTGTCAAACAAGAAAAAAAAAATCAACTTATAGCAATCAATATTTTATCACATAATGCTAGAATCTATTTAAAACCTTTACATTTTTATGGTGTTATTTTTGTAATGAATATTGATTTTTATTCTCTGTAGCGTTTCTCAGTACGATTACTTTTTTTTTTTTTTTTTTTTTTTTTTTAAGAATTTTATAAAAGTGTCATTAATTCATATTTAATAATAATATTAATATTATTGAGGCCTCAAAAAGTAAACGTCATGTTATAATATTTATCAATAGATATGCAGATATTAGTAAATAATTATTCTAATCATGAAGTAATTTAAATAATAATTTCCAAAATATACTTTTTTTTCTTTATTTTATATTTTTAACAATAGAAATAATAAACCAACTTTTTAAAGTGTATTTATAAATTGATATTGTTATTACGAATAAAACCATTATTATGCATATTTAATATTTACAATAATAATAATTTTAATAGTAAGTTTTTAATGTTAATTATGCCACAATTCATGTATATATTTTTTTTTTCGTGTCTTAATCGGGTAGATAGAAATACATTCAACCCGCCTAAAACTTGAAAGATGGTATTATAGTACTCTATAGAAGGTATTTTCAACCGAATATACCCCCTTAATTGCAACTTGCTATTAAGTAATGAGGGTTAGAATTCATAAGTATTAACACTGTAACATTATACTGATATGATAACACGCAAAATTTTGTATTCATCTGCTATTTACATTCTGAGAAAAAGGGTTACATCCGTTTTAAAACCATCTCCTTTCCAGTTTTGACCGGGCTTGTAAATACCTAGAGATTTGATGAATTACGTACTTTTATATTATTTTACTCTACTGTTTTGTAGAGTCCAAAGAAAATTTTATCATATGAACTAAAATTAAGTTAAAAATTACTTTTGTGTTTATTCGGTGTAGGTAAAAAGAAAATCGTTTAATGATTTAGAAATGCTAACTTTTTTTTTTCTTTCTTCTTCTTCTTTTTTCCGACTGGAGTGTGAACGTAATTTGCTTTAAAGTGGATTCGATTTGATTTATCTCAAAAAGATTTTTGCACGTATTTCAAAGATGGGCAGTAGCAATTTTCAGTTACATTTCTAGCAAAATTGTTAGTAAAGGTGTTTTCGTAAATTTTAGTCAGTTTTATTTGTAATAAATAATGTCTTTGTTTTAATAAATTGTAACAAGAAAGCTTAAGTTATTACAATGCTATAATTCAAATTAAACTTTCTCACAATATTATTAATATGCTTTTTTCTACTTTTATTTTTATTAGTTTTGAGCATTTCATATTATTTTCGCGTTGGAAATTACCATGCAGGAATGTCTGTTGAAATTGTTGTTAATTAAGGAATTGAAAATATGAAATCATCCAATCATTAAGACGAGGACAAAAAAATATATAAATTTCTTTCATTTTTATTTTTTAAAAACCAGTGTTATGGATTGAAAATTCGAACGTGTCTAAAAAAAAAAAAAAAAGAAAAAAAAGAAGAAGGATTTTTTTCTTCCTTGTGCTTTCTAGCGTAACGAGGGATTTGCGAGATTGAAGTTGAGTTAGAAGAAGTATAGCAGAAATCTGAAGGTTGTTACCAGACAAAATGTCTAATTGGAATGGTGTGTGTGAGAGAGAGAGAGAGAGAGAGTGAGAGTGCACTCGCCACTAACTCTTTGTGTCAAAAAAATATACGAGAAAGAGGGAAAAAAAAATCTATATATATAGTTGAATTAAAGTAAAAATGGAAGATACAATTTTTCGGAAGTAAAGTGATAATTCTAGCTATGTTATTGCAATACCTGTAATTTATTTAATCAGATTATCTCTACTTCCTTTACTTTGTATTTATTATTTTTAAGATGAGATATTCCAAATCGATGAAAACAATTGCACTCCTTTTTCCAACAATTTTTATCGTTATTATTTATTCAGTTGTTTACTTATTAGGCTCTTAGTTTTAATTATAACCCGTGCGTATAAACTTTTTCTTTAATTATAACTCAAAATCCATAATGTTTATAAGAAGTATTTTTCAAGCTAGAATTATTTCTATAGTTCAAAAGGAAAATTACGGAGTTTAATGATTTTTAATTATGCATTATACGTGTTTATATATAATTGTTTTATTTCTGTCCAGGTTATAGTGTAATTTTATTTTAGAAACATACTTTAGTATTAAAAATATGGAGAGTTTGATTTATTATAATAAATATCACAAGAGAAGTCATGAAAAGTTTGATGTAAAAGAGAAGGGGGGGGGGGGGACTTTTTTTATTCTTAAGGGAATATCTTGTGCAAGATTTTGTTCAAATATTAGAGCTTGATTATTAGCAAAGTTGAGTATTGTCTCTCTCTCTCTCTCTCTCTCTCTCTCTCTCTCTCTCTCTCTCTCTCTCTCTCTCTCTCTCTCTCTCTCTCTCTCTCTCTCTCTCTCTCTCTCTCTCTCTCTCTCTCTCTCTCTCTCTGGAGAGAGAGAGAGAGAGAAGGAGAGGGGTACTGTGACAAATCGGGTAAACATTCAATCTATCATTTTCAAGCTAACATCGTAAATTAATAGCAAATATTATATAACGATGACAAGATTGTATATAGCATGGTGTTTTGTAACATTAAAAATATTACATAAAGTAAGGGGAGGGGGGAAATACTGTGATAATAGCTTTAAAACATTAATATTTTAATGTTTATTAAAGTATATTATTAATTATTTATTATATTTTTGTTGATATCTCCAAATACTTTTTTTGTTCTATATTTTTTGAAATTATATTTGATTTTACAAAATGCACAAAAAAAGTATTAAATTTGTAGATACACAGTACTAAAATATAAATATATTATTATCCATATGTTACATAATATAATAATTTATGTATAAAAATTCACAACAAATATAGTAATATACCAATTAAAAAATATGCTAATATCCTTAATCAGTTTAAGGCTTTTTTTTTTTTTTTTTTTTTTTTTTACACGTTATTTAAAATTAAAAAAAGTCTATTTTCAATTAATGACACTTTAAGAAATATTGACTTTTAAGAGCTATTTTGATGTCACCATCGAATCCAATCTTACACCCTATAAGTCTCTAAATTTTCATCCCTTGAGTATTATAGGTTCAGTAGATAAGTTTTTTAAACTTAGCACCATTAATTGTATCAGTGATATAATAAACATCATAAATTTATGAAAATTCTTATATTTTCATCCGCAATTTTCATTATTGTTTATTAAAAGTTTAGAAGAAAATTTAATGAAAAATATGAAATAAAGTTATAGCTAACTTACCTGTAATTATGTTAACACCTTGACTTTATACTCTCTCTCTCTCTCTCTCTCTCTCTCTCTCTCTCTCTGCTTCTCTTTTTTTTCCTTTCCCTCTCGTTTTTCTTTCATTTCTTGTCAACAGTCGTTATTACAAAACTCAGTTGTAGAGTGTTTACTTTGCATTTGACTTTATACTTTACTAATCTTTAAGTCCCGTGACCTGTATATAAGTTTCAATTTCATATCTTACAACAAATAATTATGATTCTTACGTACTCAAAAGTGTCCCTTTCTTGCTATGTAATTATTAGTCTTACGAGCCAATCTTTTTAATGGGATAATCTTTAACTTCCATTGAAATTTTTTTTTCATACTTTGATTTAATATTGAATTTCATAATAGGGTTGAATTGTAAAACAATCAGAAATAATAAATTGTTAATTTTTAATATTATTAACATTTTAAAATATAATTTGTGATATATTTTATTAATAAAATTATTATATATTTATTCATTTAATGAATTTTATTGTGCAAAATATTACAATTTTACTAAGCATTTATTATTTACATTTTTTAATTGAAATTAATATAAATAATATTATTTTGTTATGATGTATTATTTGTAAAATGAATCAAAAATGGAGTTTACAGTGATTATGATTCATAACGACGTTACATTACAAGTTATTAGAGAATTTAAAATGTCTTTTAATATAAATACGATGCAGGATTAAAAGAGGATGAAAATATTTTCATTTTGTTGAGGCAATTAATGCAATTCAATACTTGTTATTTTTTTATTTATTTTTTTTATTAGTATTTTATTATTATTATTTTTTTTCTTCATTTTTTCACATAGAGGATTGCTATAAATATTGTTTTAATTATTTTTACAAAATTTCTTAACTAAATTTCTATTCTTTTTTTTTTAGGTAAGGACGATTTTCAACCAAAGTAGCAGTACCTCCTTCGTAAATATGATGCGTGAGTACTAGATTTTTGTATATGAATTTATATGAAACAGATTAACTTACCCTACGTAAAAAAGGAATATATAAGTAAACAAATCTTATTTGAACTTCTTATTACTTATGATCTAATATTAGTAATTAGTAATGTCAATATTATTACATATTGACATATTGGTTACGAAATTTAAAAAAAAAATGTATTGGATTTACTAATTTGGTGGTTAATATAACTTTACAATATACTTCTTAAAAATAGTTTTTATTATATTCCAAAAAAAAGCTTTTTACAAAATTCTAACATTAAGCTTTAAGATTGGAGTTAATGAGTATGTATAAGAAAAGAGGCTTGATGGATATAAAAAGCCAACATTTTTTTTTTTCTTAAAAAAAGAAAAAAAAATACTTAAGGGGAAGTACATAGTAGTTAGTCGAAAAAAGTTTGAACATTCATGGCCCTTTTTCTATACAACCTCACTCTCTTCGCCATTGCTTTATATTCATAAGTATAAGAAAAACTTCTACTTGTATCTTTATCCCCTCTCCTTAACTTTTTTTTTCTTAAGTTCAATGCTTTTTGTATAGAAATCTTATTAAAATTTTTGTACACTTTTTTTTCTCGTAAAGGGGAAAAAAATTCAAGATAAATTTAGAGTGCTAATTTTATATCCCCAGAAAATGAAGGAGAGAGAAAATTTTATGCATGAATTTCTTTTTAAACTTGTCATAATTTAATATTTATTTTTATTTTTTTGTGAAAGAAACTTGTGTTTTTACTGTTTTATATTTATATAATTTAAAGTGTATACTTAAGTTCAATTACACGTTAGCAAGATTTCTGACATTTTTAAGATTTGTAAGATTTTTTTCTTCTTATTTTTTTTTTTTCTTATTATTTCTTTTTTGTAGAGGAAAATACCACATGTTTTGAATACTTGATAATATGTTTTTCTACAGGAGTTTTAGGTTTTAGTTGTCAATCTAGTAACTAGAATAAATAATCTAATATTTAATGTACGCTTTTATTTTCTATGCATATTTTTTAAAATAATAATAACAATTAACGTTATTAAGGCGTTGCTAGGGCTTGACAGCTTTATTTTACAAAATCTTGACCATATCTATATAATATAATTTATAATTATCTTGAAATGAGAATACTATACAAAAATCTAAGCCAAATATTAATACAGCAATAAGATACACATTTGCATTTTTTTTTTATACATACTACATTTCTAATATTTTTAAGCAAAATAATTTGTTCATAAAATATTTGTAAACATTTTTTTTTTTTTTTTTTTTTTTTTTTTTTGCTTTATTGTTAAAAAAAATATAACATGATATGGCCATTGATATTTATAATTAAAAAATACTATGTATATTTCGAACGTTAACAGTAACCATGTATTTCATGATATTATAAAAACATATAATATGTTTTTAGTATATTAAAAATCATTATGTTTGAACTTGACGTAACATGCCAAATATATGTCAAATATGTCAACATATTACATATATACTATAAGTTAACTTTTTTTTTTTTTTTTTATTTTTTTTTTTTTTTTTTTTTTTTTTTTTTTTTTTTTTTTTTTTTTTTTTTTTTTTTTTTTTTTTTTTTTTTTTTTTTTTTTTTTTTTTTTTTTTTTTTTTTTTTTTTTTTTTTTTTTTTTTTTTTTTTTTTTTTTTTAAACGAATGAGGCCCCACGCACGCCGCATTCAGTAACGGACATCCATTACACAAGTTCAACATTAATTGCTATTTATTATGTATATATGAAGCTATATGCATAATAACATGCATATTTCTACATATATATTTACATTGCCCTGGTCCGTTTCCTTTTTTATTTATATATATATATATATATTTATTATTGTTAAGTAAATACAAATCTTTTTATATTCATATTTTATATCTTGCAAGATCTTTGTTTTGTCAGCCCGCTTGCAGGTCTTGCCTGGGCTACACAAGACTGACTCCACTACAAAAATTGCACATTAAATTTTTATTATTTACATTCACCCTCAATTACCGTTGTTATTGCTGTCATTGTTTTTGCTTGTTTTCTTTTATTATACATTTAATCAACGAAAATCGAACAGGACAAGGTGAAATTTAGTCTAAGTTTTGTGGTATTTAGAATGTGTAATTGGTTTGTATACAATAAGAGGAGTCGATCCCATCGCAGGTCTTGCCAGCATTAAACAAAACCGACCCTCTCCTTAATTACATTATATTTTCAATTATTTATTTTTTTTTATATTTTAATTATTATTCTTTAAAACGTATTTACAATAAAGAAAACAAAAAAGAACACAAAACAATCAAAAAACAGCAATTTGTAAACATACATATATATATATTTTTAAATTTATTTATTTTTTATTTTTTTATTATTCTTATTTCATTATATCTCTGTATTTTTTATTTTTAGTAAATACTTACGTACTTAAACATAGGGAACTGATAAGGTGTAGCTATGCTAAGTTTATGGGTCATCTGACCTAATAAAGGTATACAGTGCACCCACTCTCAACACAGAAAACCCCCCATATTACTCCCCATTCATGCAATCCAAAATATTTTTAATTGCAATTTCAATATTTTTATACTTTTTTTGGTTATTCCATTTATTTTTTACATACATTTTAAATAGTTCCAAAGTAACACACCTATAATTACCAACTATACTATCTATCATATGTGCTAGTAGCCATATGATAGCATTCTTTATCTCTGGAGGTCTTATTTCATAGAGATCACCATACAATAAATGACTTTCAGATAATTTTACATTTCCATTTGATATTTTTTTAATTATTTTGTATACCCATATATATATATCGTTTGCATTTGTACATGTCACTAAACGATGATATATAGAATCTATTTTATCACATTTATTGCATACATCACTATTGGTTAAACCAATTTTCTTCCTTTTAGATTTTGTTGGAATAATGTTATTTGCAACCCTAATCCAAGTGGATCTTATGGTTTTATCCAAGAATTTACTATTAATATTTTGATATGATTCACTCCAATTTACATTTATTGAAAAATCGCCTTCTGATCCAGGCTTACTAATAATTGCAGTTTCCCTATAGCCCCTATCATTTAACAATTTTTCATATATTACAGAACATTTAACACCTTCATTATCATATTTTGTGTTGTTATATAAAAAAAGGTTCATAACTTCACATAAACCAATATTAATATCTATAATTTTAGGCCAAAAGGGTAAGCATAATCCATGTTTTTCAATATAGTATTCTAGAGCAATTTTTAATAATTTGGAGCCAACGCCTCTAAAAGCTCTGAAGGCAGAATTTAATAATAATGCTTCACATTTAACTTTGACATTTAATAGAGATATTCCACCTTTTTCAGGCCGCAAATAACATTTTTCTTTGGCTATACGAAATGTTTCACCAGACCATATAAAGAAACCAATATTCTTTGATATCTTTTGCTCAATCACATTAGTAATTGGCAAAATACTTGCTGTATGTATGGCTTTACTAAATGCAAATGTTTGAACAAAATCAGCCCTTTCCAACAGTGATATATTTCTCCATTTATTTTCATATAAAGTATTAATAACCTTATTCTGCACAGATTGCCATGTTTTTAATTGAGTTTGTTTAAAAGTGTTACAGAAAATAATCCCCAACACCTTTATTGACTCTTTTGTTTGCAACCAGTTACAATTAATTATATTTTTGGCTTTTTTTGACTGAAGTATTTCACATTTTGATTCATTTAACTCAGCTCCAGAAAATTTGGAGTATCTGTCTATTAATATTTTAACTGTATCAGTATCTTGCTGATTTTGAACACCAACTGATACATCATCAGCGTAAGCACCAACTTTAAAGAAAGAATCAAAAACTGGAATACCTTTTATATTTTTTTTAATACTTATTAATAATGGTTGCAACACCATGCAAAACAATATCATTGATAAAGGACAACCTTGTCTCACAGACTTCTTAATCTCAAAAGGTTCAGAAAGCCTGCCATTAACATATATTTGTGAACTAGCATTAAAATACAGGTGCTTTAAACTGTCAATAAAGTCTTGTTCAAAACCGTACACCTCAAAAATAGACCACATATAATCATGACTAACTCGATCAAATGCACCTTTAAAGTCAATAGCTATAATGGCACCATTAGTAAATTTTGATAGCATATATTGAATAGTAATATTAAGATCGTTTATCGTGTCAGACATGTTTCTATTAGTAACAGAACATGTTTGTGACTCGTCAATTATTTCAGCAAGAATAGTTTTGATTCTGTTTGCTTTAGAAATGGCATATATTTTATAATCTACATTCATAAGTGTGAGTGGCCTCCAATCTGCTATATTAAGAGGACAGGCAATTTTTGGTATAAGTTTAACCATGCCTCTTATTTCTTCATTCAAAATAAAACCATTCTTTGACACACTATTTATTACATCAGTATATTCATTTTTTATTACATCCCACATGTGTTTATAAAATTCAATAGTAAGTCCATCCATTCCAGGTGATTTATTGTTACTAAATTGAAAAATTGAATTTTTTATTTCGTTTACAGTGAAAGGTTCATTAAGTTTCTTTATTTTTTCAGTCGTTTCTTCAGTTATTATCGGCATGTTTTCTTTAATATATTCTTTCATTTCAGTTAAAGACTGTTGAATATTATTGCTGCCAAACATATTTTTATAATGCTGAAAAAACACATTTAGAATGTCTTCGTCTTCTGTATAGGTATTTAAATTAGTTTTTATTTTTTTAACAATATTATTTTTACCGCGTTTTTGTTCACGCATTACTTGATATATACCTATTTTTTCAGAAGTGAAGCACTTTCCTACTTTAGATCTTATTTTCAGACCTTCCAAAGATTTATTCTGCATTTTAATAATTTCAATTCTTATGTTTTTAATTTCACTTTTATATTTTCCCGTCTTGCTACATTCTTGTACCATATCTGTATACACTTGGTTGTAATAATCAAAGGTAGATTTTTTCCAGTAGTTATCTTCTTTGCTTTCATTTTTCAAAAACAGAATAATTTTTGGTTTTGCATATCTCACCCAAAAATCTATGTCTGTATCAAACATATTTTTCATAGAACATATATTATTCCAAACCTTATAAAAATTCTTAGTTAATTGTTCTTTAAATAATATACTCGAATTAAATTTCCACAATATTTTTGTATGGGATATTTTTTTATTTAACTTCATACCTGTGATATTCATAGAGAAACCTATATGATCAGATACAGCTATTGGGCAAATTTCAGAATTTATTATATTTTTACATAAATTTTTTGTTATATATATTCTATCTAATCTCGACGAAAATCTATTAGCAATAAAAGTATACATTTTTTCTTTTTTATTGGTCCATCTCCAAGAATCAGACATATCCATACCCTTTATCATATTCTCCAACGGTTTACACATATTAAAACCTGGTGTTTGATCCATCCTGTCTATAACACAGTTAAAGTCTCCAAGCAAAATAATTCCAGAATTATTTCTTGATACTAAAGGAACAATTTCTTCATTGAAAAAATTATTCCTTTTATTTTTATTTTTACTTCCTGCATAAACATATATATTTATAATTAAAATATTTTCATATATCATTGAAATACCTCTTCCATTATAAAGTTTACAGTGTAATTTTAGAATTAAATTGTTTTTCCAAAAAATTGCAACTCCAGAATTATTTTCCCCTAAGTTAACTTCACAATTATAATTTGGAAACCATGCTGTACATTCATGTGTACATACCTCTTGTAGACATAATATATCTGGGTTGACAAAATTAACCCAATTTTTAAGAACTGATATCTTGCTAACATGTCTTATTTTATTAATATTGAGTGTAGTTATTTTCAATGTAGCCATTTGGTGATAAAACAAAGAGAGCAGTTGCTATTTTTTTTTTTATTCCATACATTCATACATACATACATACATACATACATACATACATACATACATACATACATACATACATACATACATACATACATACATACATACATACATACATACATACATACATACATACATACATACATACATACATACATACATACATACATACATACATACATACATACATACATACATACATACATACATACATACATACATACATACATACATACATACATACATACATACATACATACATACATACATACATACATACATACATACATACATACATACATACATACATACATACATACATACATACATACATACATACATACATACATACATACATACGTGCCTAGATATATGAAAACATACACAAAACACATGTGGGATTTCATATTTATGTACATGTCTCATAAGATATTTATAATTTTATTATTTATTATCAATTATTGTTATATTTAATTATATGTGGTACTTGGAACTATTTATTGTTAATTTATTTATATCAAATGTATATATATCTGAATTACAATTTTCAATTAGTTAAATATTGGTCTCTCATTTTTATTCAGCGTTTTCTTTGTAATATTTTTTTTAGTTACAGCTTCAACAGGCTTGTCTTCTTTATCTAATACTACACTGCATGTACTTGAAGCGCTATTGTGTCTTGGTCTATTTTCAAAAATTAATTTTTGTTTCACATTACTATCTCTAATCTCGCCACCTGATTCATCATTGCTTACAGTCGTTTGTATTCGCCTGCCAGACATAGTTTTCAAGGATTTATCTTTTTCACAATCTTTATCCAATTCTTCTCTCTCTCTCTTTTTCTCATTCTTTTGTTCTTGTTCCATATTTTCATTCATTAATATTTCCATTGAATCATCATGTATTTTGTTGTTTTCATTATTTTGCTCTTCTTCATTTTTATCTTCTGCCTCTACATCATTTTTTTCAAATTCTAAACATTCTTGTTCAATTTCTATATTTTCTGCTTGTTTTGTTGTGGTTGGTTTGAATGTTGGTGTTTGGATGTGTTGTGAGGAAGGAGTAGGAGGAGGAGGAGGAGGAGGAGTTTGCTGCACTGATACCGGTTGCGTATTTAAATGACCTTGCCATGCAGGTCTAGGAAACATCTTGTTGTATGCAGCTATTTGTGCAGTCGCTCTGCCTCCTCCTCTTCTTATACAGTTTTTAGCAAAATGTTGACCGTCTCCGCATATTCTACATGTCTGTTGTTGTCCATGATACACAACTTGTGCCTCACGAATTTCACTATTATCAGACGATTCTATTTCATATTTTAGGTACGAAGGTATTGGTTTTTCAAGTTGCATTTTAAATATACGAACACCATTTTTAATTGGTGCTTTGAAATCCCTCCCCCATACCTCAAATTCACTGGAAAAAACTTTCCCATATTGTTTTAACCTTCTTTCAGTATTCTCCATCGGAACCTCGAAAGGAATGTTCCTAACTCTTACTACCGTAACTTCCTCTACTTCACGAATAGGAATAATCCATTTTTTACCCGACGGGTCAGTGAAGTCATGTTCACCACAGAATTTTCTTACTGCATTATTATATTTTTCTTCATTTAAAAACTTAATATAAGTTACCTGTCTTTCCGGATCTAATTGAATACCTTCCATATCGCCCAGTGGAATTTTCACTTCATCAATAATCCACACGTGCAACACGGCAGGATTAGGTCTTGATCTTCCACATTTCGAGAAGTCGAGTTCAATGGTATTAACCCTAACACGCCCCATTTTGGGGGTGATGGGTAATACAATAAAGTTTTAATTGAGAGAACCAATATCACAAAGAAAAAAAAAAAAAGAACACACAAAAAGAGAGAGAAAAAAAAAACAACAGCATAAAACCAGATAGCGCTTATAGACCATAAAATAGTTTGAGCCAAGAGCAAAACGAAAATACGTGTGTTCTCGCCAAGCGACTCAACTCAACACATAAGTTAACTGATCACCCATATTATTATACTCTATAATATCAAATGATTTTTTATTATTATTATTATTCTATGGTATGTTTTTTTTTTTATGTATACATATAATATAGGGCTATGGAGTGTTGATGTTTTGACTTTTTTTTTTCGGGAACGATTGATAGTCGAAACGTATTGATACTCACTTTGATTGACAGTATTAGGGAAGTTTAGAGGGAGGAAGGACTTTTTTTTTCTCTATACATATACCATACATCAATTCTTCTACACTGTGAAAAAGAGAGGTTAGCATAATCGATTGCTATTATGAGTTTCTAAACTGGTAATAAAATATTTATTTTTTCTTACTCTAACGTAACTTTAAATGTTACTTTTTTATTTATTTTATTTATCACAAATTGTACGTGTAGTAAAGTTTTACTTATTTTTAGGTTGATAAGTGTTATTGCATTTAATTTTTTTATTTTTTATTATTATTAATATATTTCCTAAAACTTTGTTAAACTATATAATAAGGTAGTTTGCAAATCAATATTCACCATGAATTTAATTATATCATGAGGTTACTTGAAGTAAATAAATAAAAGTGGTTACGAATACGCTTATTAAATTTAAAAAGGATACCAATATTTTTCTATGAAATTTTTAAGTTATTTATACTATGTAAACGGTAAAATATATCAATTTTTTTTAATCTTTTTTCAGTGTATCACTCTTTCTCTTTTATAATGTATGTCTATAACAAGAACCGTTCAGCCGTATACTGAAAAGTTATTTAATGGATTTTTTTTTCCTTATAGATTATTATTATGTTCGAATTTATTTATTTTTTTTTTATCTATTTTTTGTTGTTATTCTTATGATGAAAAAAAAAAAAAGTCAATAAGTACTTGTAGAAGTAAGGCAATTTTTCATATTTCAAGTATCCGATCTTTAATGATTTGTTCGTGTTTATGAATAAGTAGTTTGATTTTTTTTTTTTTTTTTTTTTTTTTTTTTGTTATCGTATATAAATATAATATTGATGTTTAAACGTAAATAATATTATTTTTATATATAAAATGTATAATATTAGCTTTCAATTTTAGTATTTTTAGGTCACTGATCAGGGAAATTTTATGAAAATTAAGAAATTTGGAATATCTCTCTGAAAATACAAATAATAAAAAGTTTTTATTGCTATACGTTTTAATTATTAGTATAACTATTTACATATTTTTGCTTTTATGTCTTTATATACGTATTAGTTTTAGTTGAAACTTCTTGTCACATTGGTTTCGTTTTTCACTTGTATGATTAAACTGAAATTGTAAAAAAAAAAAAAAAAAAAAAAAAAAAAAAAAAAAAAAAAATCACTACATTTAAAAAAAAAAAAAAAAAAAAAAAAAAAAAGGAAACATTAACCTCTCACGTGTTAATTTTACGCGTCATGTGAATGATACTCTACTTTACAATCCCATACAATGAATTTTAAGATTTCTTATTTTGAAAAATGCAAAACGACTTCTCTTCATAGTATTAGCAATATATATTTATTTTATTTTATTATTTTTTTTTTCTAATTTCATAACATAACATTTAATGTCACACAAAAGTTTTTGTTATATTCAAGAAAACCCCTTGTAAGCTATGCAACCAGTAGAGCAGATATGCACAACAAATTACATAACTTGTATGGCGCTGAAATAAAAAATGGCGTCGTTGTATAGCAAATAAAGGAAAATTAAATTTATTGAAAGATGATATTAAAACAGTTCGTAAGACTTCATTTAATTTTTCTTCTTCTTCTGCTTTTCAAACAAATATCAACAAGTTTCTCATTTCATGAAGCATCATTTTTTTTTTAAAGTAATATTAATCCAGAAATATTATATTTATCATTATTTTTATATAAACATTTTTTAAACTTCTCATCTGTCTTTGTTCTCTCTCTCTCTCTCTCTCTCTCTCTCTCTCTCTCTCTCTCTCTCTCTCTCTCTCTCTCTCTCTCTCTCTCTCTCTCTCTCTCTCTCTCTCTCTCTCTCTCTCTCTCTCTCTCTCTCTCTCTCTCTCTCTCTCTCTCTCTCATTTCTCTCCTATACTTGCGCTCTCCCCTTTTATATTTTTGATGATATTTAATATTCTACAAAACTCTTGTCTTTGATACTTTTTTTTTTTTTTTTTTTTTTTTTTTTTAATAAAGGAGGAAAACTTTATAATAACGTCGTTTGCGATGTTTTCTAAAAATATACATCATGCTTTAGTTAAATCAACTGTACGCTTTTTCTTCTTATTCTTTTTTGAAAGAAGATACATTTTTAAGAATTGTTCTTTCTTTCTTGCTTTTTTTTTTTTTTTTTTTCCTTTTCCTTTTTCCTTTTTTTTTTTTACGTTGTTACCTACTGTATAATCTGTCCAAGGCTTCCTATATAAATACAGTATATTTGTATATTATAATACTTAGGATACTTTACCAAGCAGTATATATATATAAAATATAAAAATAAATAATATACAAACTTCAAAGAAAAAAAAAAGTATGGTAATGGTCATATAAAATAATGCAGATACGTTAGAATTGTGTTTTTCCTGATTTGATGTAGATGCGCTTATTTTAGCATTTTTACTTTTTTTTTTTTTTTTTTTTTTTTTTTTTTTGCATTTAGCATTATACTGAAATAATAATTATAATAAATTAATAATTTTAATATTACATGTAATGGTTTTCATAATAAAAGTTTATTTGAAAAATTGTATCATCTGTTTTTTCCGTAATAAGTCAATTTTAGAACTCGTATGCGTTAATCATAGAAAAATGTTTTATATTTTTTTAAGATTATGAAAATAATGATAATAATAAAACACACGCCTACTTAAAAATACTCATATAGTATAAATGGTGGCCAATATTTGTATTTATTTTCTTTTAAAGAACGTTATGATTTGTATACTATACTGTGATAAATAAAGTAATATTAAAAATTAACGCAAAACCCAATATTATATAAATTAAAACTGTATAAAAGAATTATAAAAAGGGTAAAAATTTCCATAGTATTAATTAGTTACAATAAAAAAAATGTCACTTTTCGTATTATCTTCTTTAAAAAATAAACCTTGCATTTTCCATAGGGACGAGTCAAAGAAAGTAAAGCGAAATTTAAGCTCGTTTTGTTCTGTTAGATTTTCTCATAATAATCTCCAGTTACAAGAAGTTTGCTTCTTTTTTTTTTTTTATTATTTTTTTTTTATTTTTTTTTTTATTTAAAAAAAAAAAAAATAATAATACTTAAAATTATAATGCTTGAGTATAATATTATATATATTTTTTTATTATTATTATAAATCAATTTTATAATGATATGTCATTATTACAGATTTTCTGTTTCAAATTTATCATGTCAAGATAAAATAAAAAAAAATAAGGTGATGTAATTTAAGTTGTATTTGATTTTGACATGGGAGAAATATATATTTGAACGAGAGATATTATTTTGAAGGGAATAGAAAATATATTTATAATGAATCTCCAAGGTATGAGAATACTAACAGGTACGTCAAATTATTTTTGTTCGGAAATATTATTTACTTATAATTTTTTTTTAATTCAAAAGTATTTATACGTAACACAATTTTACAATAACTTAATTAAATAATTAATTATGTTATACCAAAGATGTGTAAAAATAAATTTTCAAACAATTAAGATTGACACCGTAGCAATGTTAACTCTTTCACATCGTTTGTTGTTTATAAATTTGATACATTCTCATATTCATACAGGAAATTCGTACTTTTTCTATGCTTCTTAATGCAGGAACAATGCATTGCTATAGAATATTATTTGAGCCTTTTTCTGTCTTTTTATATGGATATTTGAAGTCTTAAATAGCCATTACATAGCTAATTAATTTTTTTTATATAAAAGGAATTCAAAAGAAATTTACATATTTCGTAAAAGTATCATATAATTAAAATATATATTACTTTGTGAATAAATCACAAATTGAAACCCATTATATTTCTTATCCCGGCTGAAAAACTAAAGAAAACTTGTGAAATAGCTAATCCATTTTACAATTTTTATTAATCTGTAAACCTTGATTTCGTAACGTCATATACTTCCAAAACTTAACAATTTTTTAACCTCATACAGATTGTGATGGTTATAGGAAGTAATATGACGGTTACATCTCATGAGTTGTATAACTACAGGATACCTTTAATGTATATATAGAGCAAACAAAATAATACAACTCAACAACATAAAAAATACAATCTTCTATTAAGTACCGCAACATCTCTCAATGACTACTTCATTCTTATACGACTTTATTATCAGTATAACAACATTTTTTATATATATTATATTTTTAGTTTATTTTTTTTCTGTCCCCCTTATATGTTTTTCACTATAAAAAAGCATTTATCAGTCTCATATATATATATATATATATATATATATATATATATATATATATATATATATATATATATATATATATATATATATATATATATATATATATATATATATATATATATATATATATATATGAGGAGTACACTGTTAGACAGACAGGCATATAACATGGCTGACGGTGCAGAAAAAAGATCGATTGTTTGTACAAAGTTAAAGTGACAAGTAACGTTGCTTCATGTCTTGTTACACCTTAGCAAATAAATCATCAATATATCACACATCAGCTCGCTTTTCTAAATGTATAGTCAAAGTAGCGTAAAAAAAAATGAAAAATGTTCGTATATTGAAACTTACGGTCGAAAACAGCAGTTTTAGACCAATTTTTGTATAAATGTATCAGTATATGTTTAAAAACAAGCATCAGTGCTATTTATCAATAGAAATATTAGTTTAGAGCAAAAAGGTGAAAAATAGGTAAATTTTTAACAGAAAAAGAACAAAATAGTTGATTTTATAAGATTTTTGAGATATTCCGAGAAAAATCTGAGTGTATATTTATTTTTCTCGTCTGTTTAATGTTGTACTCAATTTGTTATTATTTGGTTTTAATTTTAATTATTTTATCATATGAATTTCTATTATTAACAATCGTTCAACGATTGGACAAAATATTCTCATGCGAAAACGTCACGGAAGCTTGAAAATTCAATAATTATAATACTAAAATTCTTGTTTACGTTATTTGTTCATATTTATTGTTGTTCTATATAGTCATATTTACTAGCTTCGTTTATTGTTATATTATGATTGCTATTTAATTTCTAGCTATAATAATGTATTAAATATGCGTGAAATAACTAGCCATAAAGTTAAGTTTTATTTGAGTCGTTCGTTTGTTATTAATTTAACAATTGACTTTGCCTATTGTACTTATTTTTTTAGGACTGATTTCAATTATATTGCGTGATACTAAACTAGAAATCAGTTTACACTAATCGCTTTTCCAGATGTGGTTTTAGAGGCTATTTAATAATGTTTGTCATTGTGTTATTATAAATAAATAAGCGTTTTTATTAAAAAATAATAATAAAAAAAAAAAAAAAAAAAAAAAAAAAAAAAAAAAAAAAAAAAAAAAAAAAAAACGAAAGAAAAGGAACGCAAGATTTTGGTCTGCTATTTGAATAGTTCACTCACTAAAAATCTAAAATTAAGGAAATTTTAATCAAGCATATAGACCCAATCACCCTTTGCCTTTTTTTTTTTTTTATTTTTTATATTCGTATTTTACCTTAATTTATATGACTAACAAGTGAAGAAATCAAAAGCCGGTGTAATCAAATTAGCATTGATAAAAAAAAAAAAAAAAAGTAAATAAATAAATGTGCAGCATAAAACTATCAAAACCAGGATAATTTATATCGTAAATTGAAAGTTATAGAAAAATTAAAAATCATCTTATATTCAAAATATTATAATATGCTTATATCCTATACAGACTTTTTATTTTTTTATTATGTTATTGTGTTATAAAAAAAGTCATATACGTCTCATTTAACTTGGCAGATATGATACTTGGTTGACATGATATTATATATACTGTTCGTCTCATATTATATCTGTTATACATAATATATTTTATATATTTTTTTCTTCTATGGTATATATAATATAAATTTTAATTAACTTAGTTCATGTATACCACATGTCATATATATTATGATACACTGCTTTTGTGTATATAAAGAGAACTTACAGGTTATAAACTTAAATAATAATATTAATAAAATATACTGGAATATAAACGGCACTTTATTGCTTCAAATTCTGTGTTTTTATTAATTTTTTTTGTAGAAAAATAATAGCGAAGTGGGACTTTTACGTAAAGAGTTGTACAAGTATTTAGATGGCTTGTATCTCAAAATCTAAAAAAAACAAAAACAAAAAAAAAAACAAAAAAAAAAAAACACTTTATGATGCCATTTGAAAGTCAGTAATAGCTATCTATGATAAAATTTTCAGAACGCGTGACCACCATATAAGAAAGAAAATAATTATTGAAATTAGCAATGGGTTCTTATGGGACTAAAACTAAAAAAAAAAGAAAAAAAAATCACAATTTAAAATCTATCATATTGACCCTCCAATTTTTTTTTTTTTTTTTTTTTTTTTTTTTTTACATTTTTCACATTTTTGAATATTATACCTTATAATAATAACACTGTGCAAAATTTCAGGTTTTTCTTTCTTTCCAACTTTTAAGTCAAACCTGCAATAGTGTATTTCTTGCCTTAAAAAATTTCAGCATACGAAAAAATAGTAAAAACAAATCTCATAAAAAAGCATTGTATAAATTTAACACAAGTGCTCTTGAATAATAATAATAAAACTTTTTTTTTTTTTTGTTTTTCACGTATTAAATTTGGTTTACGTTCTAGTTCAATTTGAATGTATTGTGCTGCTTGCTGCTGCTTTTGTTTTATTGAGATAAAAGCAGCCACTTTCGTAAATTTACTTGTTTATAGTAAATTCGATACTTTGTTTGTAACATATATTACGTATTTCAAGACAATTTGCATGTATTTTGTGTGGTTTAAGAGCTTGCTTCGTATTGACGAAATAGTATGTTTCATTTACAACAGTTTCTATAATATTGAGATTCTATTAACATCAGAATTTAATTATAAATTAGTGTAAACTATTATTTATTTATAATTATATGTTTTTAAGGGTTGTATTTACATAGCTTGCATCTCAAAATCAAAAAAAGAAAACTTTAAACTTTATGATGCCATTTGAAAGTTGATAATAACAACTACCTATGATAAATTTTTTAGAACTCATGACCATCAGATAAGAGAGCAAATAATTAATGAAATTAACATGGGCTCTTATGGGACTAAAATGTCAAAAAATCATTTATAATTTAAAATCTAGCATGGTGATCCCCCAAAAATTTCCCATTTTTGAAGATACCTTAGGTATCACTGTGCAAAATTTCAGATTTTTCTTTCTTTACAATTTTTTAGTCAAATCCCATATAGTAGCTGATTTAGCGCCTTAATAGTTAAGTAACTCAATTCTTTGAATAATGTTAATAGATGCAAAGCTGCATTGAAAGTTAATTTCTATAGCTATTTTTTTATTTTTCAATAGACTTGCAATTAATAATTAATGATGCAGATTTTTATGTATTTATTTATTACAAGAGTTTCATATTTCTCAATTCCAAATTTTTGTTATAATTTTTTTTTTCTAAAATTTAATGCAAACCGCTGCCAAATAATATTGAGTTATTATTACAAATAGTATCTACACACATTCAATAGTTTTTTTTTTTTTTTTTTTTTTTTTTTTTTTTTTTTTTTTTTTTTTTTTTTTTTTTTTTTTTTTTTTATGTTTAAACTTTGTTTCTTGAAGAAACTGATGCATTGTACATTTGAAAGTCAATTATTATTATTATATTTTTTTTTTTTACTTTAAAATATTATGACAGAATTTATTTTTGTAACTACTTGGCTATTTATTAATATATTGGCGGAAAAAAAAAATATTTAATACATATTTTTAATCCTTTTGCCCCCTTTAGTTCACAATAGTAACTAACAATACAAAAACACATTAAGTAAGATATTTATTACTTTAAGGGTATGATAACAATTTTTATACCTTGCTAAAATGCTCAATTTATTTTCATTATGATCATTATTTTTTTGTTTCGTTTTTTTTTTCTGTCTCTCTCACACTCTTTTTCTCTTTTTTTTTTATTGTATACGAGGTATTTTTATGATTTATTTTTATTTACTAAAGTAGGTAAAATATTGCTTTAATTCTTTGTGTGTTTTGTTGCTGTTTTAAAGAAAAAAAAATGTAATCTATTTTTTTTATAATAATGTTTTTCTTACTTTTCTTATTTTATTTTTAGACCTATTTAATATTTGATATCACTGTACTTGATAAATTTGTACTTAAGGAGGTAATTTTAGTTCAAAATCTAAGCTGATTATTTTCTTTTATTTATGATAAAAATTTTAATTAAAGGATGTCAATTTGAGTCACTCTACATTTAAAATATTTTGTCGTTGCAGTTTACAGAAAATATAAAGGACAGACTTTTTAACAAAATTATTGTGGATCTCCTTCTCTCTCTCTCTCTCTCTCTCTCTCTCTCTCTCTCTCTCTCTCTCTCTCGTAATCAATTAATTTTGACAACTCCACATGACTCGTTAGTGAAGCATTAAATAAGAGAGAAAAAAGAAACTGAATATTAGGACGCTCTATATATTTTTTAGCATGTGACAAAAGAAAAGAATACAAACTTTATCATGGTACAGAAGCAGACAATTTCATAATCATATTAATAAGTAGATCCAATTTTGATCCCAATTGGTATATAATTTCAATGTTATGGCGCAATTGTATATTCCATTTTAGTCAACATTATCATTGCATCAAGATCATTTTCATAATTTTCCAAAATATAAAGAAATATATTATTATAAAAAAAAATGTTATAGACTATCTCATGTTTAAAGTGATATGAATGCTTCATGACTAGGTCTACCCTTATACTCTCTTTGCATATTCTAAATGACTAAATTATTCAAGGGCCTACTCTCTCTCTCTCTCTCTCTCTCTCTCTCTCTCTCTCTCTCTCTCTCTCTCTCTCTCTCTCTCTCTCTCTCTCTCTCTCTCTCATCATATACTCTCTGTGCTTTGTATATAAACGTCACAAAGAATCATCAAATAATGTTTGTTTTTTTACTAACATTTTTTTTTATTCAACACTGAATAATAAGTCACTTTTTCATACATACTGTCATATTAAAATATTTATTAGATTGCTCTGTACAGAAAAAAATTATATTGGTACGTGCATTAAAAAAATAAATCAATAAAATGATGAAATTTTTGAATAGGTTTTGTTTAAAATTACATTTTTTCATATAAATGTTATATATTTTTTATTTTTCATAAAATTTTAGTTTTTAAATTGAATTTGACAAAAATATTGTTTTTTTGTTTTTTTGAGAATTTTTAATGTATAAATAACATAAAATATTTACAAGAAATCAAACTTACTCATTTGAAAAGAAATGTTCAATTTTTGAATAATATTATGTTATTGTGCGAAAATAGTATTGACGTTGATCGAAAATTATTTTTTAAATATAAATTAATAGGTTTTTTTTTAAACTTTGATTTTAAATCTATAGTTATTGCCTAAAATTGAAGATAAAAAATGAAAAATAAAGTTTTAAAATATTTTTTCTTTCTATTTTGTTTTTCTTTTTTTAACTTAAGATGTTAATTTTAACAAAACAAAGTATTTACAATTAAATGTAATTTAAGTTACTGCAGACAAGAAGTGATAAAAATTGCTGTTATATGATTCTATCATAATGTGTCTGTCATAATATGTCAATAGGTTGCAGAAGTTATCCAATTTTTTTATAATATGTATATTTTTTAAATAATAAAAAATTATATATTTATCTATATTTATATATTTATCAGAATGTACATTAAAAATTTTTTTAAGTCAACTTGGGACCTCATTTTGAAATACAATATAATCTCTGCGCTGATACATAAAATTAAACTGCAAACGAGATGATATGAAGTAACTTTACCCCATTTTATTTGACCTTTCGTAACCCTTGTCTGTATATACATATAATATATATAGTAAACGTATAAAAGGAACGATATAGTCTTATATACAAGATGTATAGCTGTAATTAGTATAGAGAAGATAAGTACAGGTTATATAGTCCTTCTTGCTTGTGTAACAAGAAAGCAACAAGCCTTTTACTACTGTTTTATCTTTTATATATATCATATAATATAGACCTATTTACAACACTTCTATAATCTGGACCATGACCTAGTAAATATACGTATATTTCAAACACAAAGTGCTTGATTGAGTATTTTATTTATATAAGAAACCATTAAATGCTTTATTATTATGAAGTGCTTACATAAACAAATTTCAGAGTTTAATTTCTAAGAACTTCAATGAGGAAGACTAAAAAAATTAAAGGGTGATTTTATTGCATATTCTAAAAAAGGACATTGTCCTGATTCTATATATAGGCGAATTTATAATTTTTGAGTTCATTAAGTATTTGTTAATTATTTTTTTAAAGATGCAAAATGACGTCATGGGTGGTACCTTTTTCCCATGACCATATGTATGATTTACCGACTGTGACGTCATTTTTCAAATTTCAAAAATTAATTAGAAATTCGAAAGGAACTAAAACATTAGAAATTCGTGTATCAGACGATTTCCTCTTTTAAAATATAAAATTAAATTACCTCCCCCCCCCCCTTTCCAATTTGGGGGGGGGGGGTGTTTCCTTATTGTTATGTAAGAATAATTTAATTTACAGTGGTTGTTAGTCTCTCTCTCTCTTAATTAACATTTTTGAAAGTTTTGAAAATGATGTCACATTTATGTTTCTTCCCAATAATATTATACATCCCCTTTCCCCAATTGTATTTTTAATCTAATTATAAGTTATTTTTAGTGCGGGGAAAAACAAAGGGAGAAAATTGCTTATTAAAATATGTTTTTTTGACTTTAATTCACAATTTTCCTTGATGTGTATTGATTTTTTTTTTCTTTAGTAATACTTATTTATTTAATAAATTATGTTTGTACATTATGTTAATATTATTATTCATGTTATATATTCTTCATCATAAGTAAATCATCCCCTATCTTAACATTTTACTTCAATTTTCAAACTCTAAACTAATAAAATGCATAATTAATACATTATAATTAAGTAAACAAGTCAAGGTTTTGTGTATATTATTTTCATTAATATTTTATATATTTATAACTATTCTTATTCTTATTCTTATTCTTAAATTTTTTTTGTTTAATAACTTAAATGAAAACAAAAGGAAATTTTCTTATGATCTTTTATTTTATTAAATAAACAGTTTATTTAATTACAAATATTTTAAAAATATAATTAATAATATAAATTTTATCTTTATTTCATAACTTATTTTAGTTTTAATATAATTTTAGCATTTATTATTATTATTTGTTTTTAAATTTATTAAATTTTATAATATTTATTTTGATAAAAGTTATATTTAAATTTTGTATTATATGTTTTTTCTTCTTGGAAACGATTTTCAAAGACTGTTCTTGTCTAAACTGTAAAAAAATTGTATGCAAGTAAAAGAAGTAAATAAAGCAGTTAGGGGTTATATAAGAGCTATATACAAATTAAAATGTATAATTTTAGTGACCAAAGAGACTTCAAAATATATAGTTTGAACTATGGAGTATCAACGACCGCCCTGTGAGCAAAACACAATAGATTTACTTACCCGCATACTTCCTTCTACATAATTATATATTCATACGCATTGTAATTAAATAGTTTAGAGAAGTTGATTTCTTTTCCATTAATAATTGAAGTATAATTTTATATTGATTTTAAAATCCAGCACTTTATTATTATTATTTTTTAATAATGGATTTGTTTAGTATTATATTGATATAACTCTCGTTTAAGTACAATATAGGGTGTGTACGCATAACAAAGTACTCCATATTGAATGGAGCGATGAATAACATTGCTCAGCATAGGACAAAGGTGGTTGTTGGCTATTTTTATTGGAGAATTAGTTAATTTTCTGGTGAGTATTATTAGTTTTCTCGCACACTTGAAACCCTAATTCAACAGCATAAATGCTCTCAAAAATATTGCTAAGTATTTTTAAACTAGCAAAGTGTGTTATTTTCCTATACCGTCCCATGTTATTAAGTGATCCAAAATGGCATCGACTTTTATATGAATGCATACAAATTGAAATTGTCTCTCTATGAAACGTTTATCAAATCCAAACACGTTTAAATGAATCACATTGACGTCTTTTTTTCTGTCCTAAAAGTTAGCTAAATGAACTAAAAGTATTTTAATTTTTTTAATATACTTGCATAATTTTATAGGAAGAAAAAAATATAACGAAGTAATATATTGTGTGTATATTATAAATATATCGTATGCGCGCGCGCTCTTATATTCTCTCTCTCTCTCTCACTCTCTTTTCTGTTTCGTTCTCTCTCTCTCTCTCTCTCTTACTCCATGTCGCTTATAGCACAGCGCACCCCCGCTCTCCCCTTTCGTTCTACTATAACACTACACAACAGCGTTTCAGTGCACAAGATCGGCATTACTCTACTAACCCTCGTGGTATAGTGTTGTATATTTTTTTCTTATACAAAAATATATACACAAGAAAAAAATAGTGAAAAAAAAAATTATATATATATACCCCCCAAAAATTTTTACGGAAAAATAAAAAAAAAAAAAAAATAATAAAAGTGATAGTGCCTATATTTTTATACCAACAACAACAACAACAACAAAAGTGTGTGATTATATTTTTTTGGTGAATAATAATAATAATAAAGTGATTGTGGCCAAAATAAGTTAATTCACAATTCAGCCTATAATATTATTAAGTGTTTGTCCTAGTGTAAATAATATTAATAATATTATTATTCCATCTAATATAAGGTATACAAATAATACAATGTTATTTGTACCTTTTAGTACATACGTACCTACTTTAAATAATTTAGCTACTGGAGGAGGTGTTGGAGCTAATACTAATACAAATTCTAATTCAACAAATTCAAATACAACTGCTGTTACTGCTGTACAACAAGCCGCCGCTGCTGCAATTAATAATACTGCAGTTATAACACCTAATAACTTACCTCAAATTACTAATAATAAGGTAAGATTTTGTTTTTAATATGGGTAAATTTTCAAGCTAGTTTTTTAAAGGAATCAGTATCAAATCAATCTTTATCGTAAATAGAATTTAAGTTTAAAATGACGTATAATTTGGGGTAATTAGATACTTTTGGGGTGGTTCAATAATTTTGGGGTAAATTATGTATTATTTCCCCCCCCCCCCCCCCCCCAAATTGCTTTACGATAGATGACAATGAAGTTATAGAAAACGGCATTCCAATATAAGTGTTGTAAAAATTTGTAACGGGTTTCTTTGTTTTATTAATGAATCTTAGATTTGGGGTAGTGGCATTAGTTTAGGGGTAAATGGGAATATTGGTTTTGTAGGAAATTATAACTGTCAATGATACAAGAATTTTGTAAAATGTAATTTTGATACTTTGAAATTTTATCGAATTAAGTAATAATGTTTTCGGAACACATGTGTCTTGAGTTTTTCCAAGATTTGGCATGAAAAATAATCTATCTCATCGGAACACCTATGAGTTAATAGAATTTACAGGATTTATTTCTTACTTATTAAAGTAATTGAAATTAGTTAATCATTTACGAATTTTAAAAAATATCAAATTGCATCCCTTAAAAAGTTATGTATGAAAGAATGGTAAAATTGCAACATTATATTCTGATCTTTACATTATTGCTTAACGATATTATAGAGTTATTATTATTACACCATGGAATTCGTTGTATTATTTTAATGTTAATATATTATTTTGAATTGATTTTAATAGAAATATATTTTTACAGCATTTTCGTTTAATATCCTTGACCATTACATTGAAAAATTCATGAATTCAATGTTTTTAATTTTTAGAGCTTTTTCATTTAATAAATGTATTATTTTTAATAATCAGTAATGTCGTTAATTTCTTTTAGAATAAGATCCTAATAGTTTCGAGTTATTTGTGAATGAAATGATAATTTTTAAGTAATATTTCTTATTTACGATGTAATGTGTGTAAATAGTTTCAAAACAATAAATTTATTTTCAAAATTAAAATATTTTTAAAATTCATTTCCTTACGTAATTATGCAACGATGAACTGAAGTTCAATTTTAACTCTTAAACATTATTTTACACGTTTCTGATATCACTGTTCTAAAGTAAATCTGATCGACTTTTCAGATAAATTAGGAAAAATCAACCATTATTTCAACGTTTCACATGGTTTATTGTCAAGCCAATTAGTAAAACTAACTATTCTATTCTACGAAATATGCTTATAGATCTCTATTAAATGTTATATAATATAATAAATAATACTAAAAAGTTATTTTAATAAAAACTCATATTTTATTTTCAATTTTATTAAATTTTGTATAGTAATTTTGCTTATGACATAAACTTTAAACTTCAATCTCTTTATGTTAGTTTGTCACCTGTCACCAAAGCTTTTATATTAAAAGAAAATTAAGTTTTAAAATACAAACCCAGGCAAAATATTTACTGAAAATATATATTTAATAATATAATATACGTTGATGCTTTTAACTAGAGAATCATTTATAATTTTCTACTCTTAACTTGATGAAATAATACTTGATGTTTTTTTCATTATTTTTCTTTTATTATTATTTTGTATTTATACGATAGAAAAAAATTGGTAGGTAGATGGCAATCAGCTGTTTAATGCCACGCGTGTATATTATTTGCTGTATTATTTGTTAATATATTATTCGTACTTCTTCTCGTTGTAATACTTGAATAACACAAGTATAAGATTTTTCGTTAATTTAAATGGTTGCAAACATTTTTATAAAATGGTTTACTTAACGCCTTTCTTATAAAAAAAATTGATAAGTATCTATATGAAAAAAAAGGCCTATTGCAAGTTGTAATTAGGTATATCGTCAAACGTTATTTTCTTTATTATTTTTTTTATATTTTTTTTTATAATTTGTTAATTTTTTGTGCACTCTTTATTGGAGGCTATGAAAATGAGTTACATTGTTATTGTGTTGTATTTGCAAAATAATAATAATATAGTAATACTGTACTAACTGTACTGTGTCAACTGTACATACTGTCTGTCTGTATTATATATTATTGTACTCATAAGGCTTTAACTTCAATAATAACTTTCTACCTCATTTGGCATAGGCACAGGTTCTGAAATTTTTATCATATGGGTTACTATTTACCATTAAGTTTTAAATGCCAATAAAAACAATTAGATGCATCTATTATTTGATTGAATATCAGAGATAAGAGACTTCTATATAATACAACTCTTAACAGCAATGAAATTGCTTAGACAATGCAAATGATCCATTTGAACAAAACTCGAATAGTACTTATAATAGTGTAATTAATTCAGAAAATTAAGTATACAACATTTTGATTTTAGAGCTGAAATTTCTTTCTTTGAGCCTAAAATATTATACCAACAAAATGTAATTCTTTTATAACATCAAATTTATTTGTAAAATTCGGATGCAGCTAAGAAATTAGCTGAAATTAAAAATAAATTAGAAATAATAACGATGCATTTTTTTTCTATATATTATTGTACAAGCGTGGCAAAAAAAGTATATTTTTCAATGTGCAATCATTTTACTGCATAAAAAATTCAATACATTTGAATGAACTAAATATTGTATGCAATCAAGTTCTATATGAATATGCGAAAAGGTCATGAGTCATATTTTACACTAGAAAATATCATATTTATTTTTATATTGAGAATAAAAGTCAAGTGAGCGATTTTCATAATAGAAATTTAAAATACATGCTTGGTTATAAACATTTTCTTCTTTTTGTGTGTGTGTGTGTGTTTATAACAATACACAAAAACGTGACACTTTAAAAATATAGACTTTTGTATGCTTCAACGACTTACAAGTCAACTAAAATATTATACTTTATGACATAAGAAAGAAAAAAAAAAAAAAAAAAGAAAAGAAAGAAAAACGTATCTTTTTTTATGTGTATAACACGCTCACTTGAATTACACAGTAAAATAGAAAACACATTTTTATATATCGGCATTGTTCCGGTATTTGGACCAAGATAGTATTTTTATGATGTGGTCAAAAAACTGCAATATCCAAAACGTATATTTGCATTCAAATTTCAAATCCTATACTCTTCAAAAATAAACCGAGTTATGCAAATATGATGTCATTTAAAAAAATATACAAATGCAATGTGATCAAATTACCAGATCAGTATCGATTTATATATGATATACTTTTAGTTCTTTATTATATTTTATTTCTATACAAAAATAGATGACTTTCAAGTGATATAATACTTGTGTTCAAGTTTATATGTGTGTTTGTATTTGTAAAGATGTATTGCTTCATGTTTTAATTCACCGGTAGAAGAAAAGTCTTTTAGAAAAGATTATAAAGAAATAAATTTTATTTTGTAAGGTCTTACTCTTTTTATTTTATTTTTTTCTCTCCTACTCTTTTATAAGGAGAAGGAAACCTATCAAGAAAATTGATACAGTTAATATAATTGTATTTCTTTTTCATTAATCATTACTGCAATGTAATTAATATTGTATAAACCAGGTGTAAAAAAAATTGAAATTCGTAGCATGTTTTATGAATGGATTTTACCCTGATGTTTGTATGATTTCTTATCAAAGGCGTTACCTTGCACGTACGTTGTGTAATATCCTAACATACCTTATAGATATCAACGTTGATTTGGCCAGAGTCGTTGATTTCTAATTTATTTTCCATTCACGAAATAGCGATGCAGTTTTATGACGTCATAGCTCGCTTGTTTCCGCGCGCGAGGACCATTATAATATAGCATTGCTAATTTTATTTTGATAACTTTTTCTATTGTACGTAATAACTGCATGCATAATTTCATGCATATAAAAACAAATTGGCATTTCGTTTCATTTGTTATAAATATTATTCATTTATTAATTTACTTTAATATACTGTTTTAGAGCAAGAAAAAAGAAATATAGAACAAAACCCTTATTAATTTGACATAACCATGTATATATTTTTAAATAAATTATATATACAACGTGTAAAACAAATAAGTAATTATTTAATAAAATTGCGTATAGAACAATATAACAGCACACACACACACACACACACACACACACACACACACACACACACACACACACACACACACACACACACACACACACACACACACACACACACACACACACACACACACACACACACACACACACACACACACACACACACACACACACACACACACACACACACACACACACACACACACACACACACACACACACACACACACACACACACACACACACACACACACACACACACACACACACACACACACACACACACACACACACACACACACACACACACACACAAGTTACTTACAAAATACAAAAGAAAAGATCAGATATACTATAAAACGCTTATTGACTTTACAATTTTACCTTTTGTTTTATCTGTAACCCTCAATGTATACAGATTCATGCACCGGTACGTTTTTATTCTATCACTTCAGTATAATACGTTTTCACCCTGTAAAGTGTGTTTTTACTGTCAAACAAATATTTACGTATAGAATTTTATTTGTACGAAAGTCGAATAAAATAGAAAGAAAAACGTTTCAAATTATTTGCAAGAGAGCTTTTATTATATTCTTTATTAATTATGCATTTTTGAAATTCTATAAATTTTTAATTACTTGATCATTAGTTTGAAGTTTTTATTTGTGATGGCTTTTTTCATAAGCCAAAACGATTGGAACATTATATAGAAATTAAATATTCTAAAAAAGCTCATTTGGTTTTTCGCTTCAAATTCAGCAAAGTTTTAACGGGTCACACAATTAATTTAAAATCAAATTCTTTAACAGAAGTTTGCAAACTTGTTCATATAATTTGTTATTTTAATAACTTTTTTCCTTATTTTATTACTAAAACATTTAAATGCATACTTATATAAAATCTGAAAAGTTGATTTTTTTTTGAATGAACCAATGGCTTTAATATGATTTTACTTAAATGGTTGAACGATTTCTAAGAAAATCATTATTGAAATTAAATATTTATGAATTATTTTTTTTAATTTCTTGTTTTTCAGGCAATACTAATAATAATAACAATAAAATGCAGCAAACAATTGTGTAGTAACTTTCAAGGAAAAAAAAAAAAAAAAAAAAAGATTTCAATTAAAAAAGTTTATAATATTTCTTTTAATTTATTAAAACTCTATATAAAAATTATATAAAAGTCCAATTAAAAAAATATTGTGTATACTACATTATTCCTTTTTTTTTTTTTTTTTTTTTTTTCAATTTATAAAATATAAATGTATATAATCAATATTTTAATTAAAACATTTTTCAATTATTTAAATAATAAAATAAAATATAAATCGTGTTATTAATACATTAATAATTATTTTTGATTATTCAAAGTGTGCAAATTTATCTATTCATTACTTTTAAACGTTACAAATTAGTACATGATATGTATACATATAAAAATATAAGAAATAATGAGAGAGAAATAGCAAGGAATAAAAATGTAATGTTTTAGGTTACACTTGCTTTTTTTTTTTCCGATGGATAAGAGAAAGTTAAATAGTTGTACAACTTTGTATGAAATTTTATTAGAAATATATGTTAGACAACTACTTTTAAAGAAATATTTATTGAGACAGTAAATTTCTTTTTCTCGTAATGTATGAAATACGGTGAATAATGTTCGTTAGAGGTAAAAAAAAAATACACAATATCGTTTAAAAATTATTAATTAGTCGCCATATTTTCGTGTTTCTTTCATGTTCTAGAAACCGTGCAGACAATATTTACGAATACTGCAAAGAAATTTGCATTTTTCTTTTTATCATCTTATTTATTACTTATCTACCAAACTGGGTTGAAATGAAGTATAATCTACAGTAAAAATGTCTTGTAACTGGTTTTAATTTAAAAATATATATAATTATTGTCACGATAGTGACTATATAGTCTGTTTACAGATTCTCGTATATTTGTTATAAAATAATCATGCACATATAAAGAACTCCCCTTCTTTGAAGAACGAAGATTTTAACTGTTGTTTTTAATGTGTTATTACAAAAGTTTAGTATTAAGATTAACTTCCAATACGTGATCTCAATATTAATAAAAGACTTTACGATATTTATTGCATCAAAAATATAAAATTGGAACAAATTTAAGATATAAAATGAAATATAATTTGTATAAGAAAAAAAGTCAGTGCTGATTATTTTATTGGTGATTCAAACCGTTAACAATAGCTCAGGATTAAATATTAAATTTTAAGATCATGACGTTGGTTTGTTGTTTAATTTTCAATATCTTATGTATCTCTTCCGTATACATTAAGAACTCATTGACCGCTTATGTTTACTCAAAATGCGGAAAAGGAAGTGCCGGAAGACCATTGACGGTAAAAGTGGGAGATAGCTCAAGCCTAGCTTGCTGCTGGCACCAAGTTTTCTCCCACTATAATCGTCACGTGGTTTCCTCTTCTTGCACTTCCTTTTCCGTATTTTGAGTAAACATACGCGGTCATTGGTTCGCTGCTGAACTGAACTTCCGGTTGCCTCTTAAACTCAGGTAAAGATCTTCCTTCTCCAATTTGATACGAGTGTGCATCTATAATGGATGACAGCTATAGTTATATCATATAATAATGTTAATGTCGTGCAGTTTTTTAATTAAAAAAAAGAAATGAATAAAAGTGTCAAAATAACGAGGAAAATAATTAACTATAAATTTTGACCATACATAAAAATTGTACATATGAACCCTCATTATACATTCTTAAATGAGAAACCAAAAAAAAATGTCAGTGTACTCTAATACTTTGTATTTTTAGATTGCGTGGGTATAATATATAATGTTTGCGTGTTTCCTAACCATTGTTTTTTCAACCTTCAGCACAGCACACACAAACCTATAGTACCCTCCAATACATTTATATTATATCCTTATAAGTTATAATATACATTGTATATTATATAGCAACTTTTTTTTTTCTGGGGGTATAGAGTTTTTCTTATCTATAGTTTACATCGTTAACAATAAAAAATTGTAATAGTGAGACAGCATCAAGAGAAGAGAAAGGGAAAGAAAAAAAAAAATGGATCTTAATATATGAAAATTTAAAGGAGATATTGCTACAAAAAAAATGCTGTATCATATTTAAATTTATGTTTAATCTTGTGTATATGGATTTTTTTTTTTGTTCGTGTTTTTATTTTGTTACTAGGAGATTAGTATGGTCTTGATGCAATTACATGCATCATACATGCACTATACATACACTGCCTTTAATTGGGTTATTTAAATAGAAGGAAGTCAAAACTCAAATAATAATATACACAGAGAAATAGTAACGTAAGGGCAATGTCTATATCACGATTTAAGTTGCATCCTGTATTCTTGGTATCCAAATATTCAAAAGTTCCATCCCTTTAGTTTAGTTTAGTTTTTTTTTTTTTTTTTTTTTTTTTTCATTTCTTTGTGTGATTGAGTCCTGCCACTAAATACATTGAGACTAAATTAACAATTATCGAATTTATATAGGGGTCTTTTTTTTTTTTTCTGTATAATGCAATTTTAAGTCAGCTCAGAACTAGAAGAGATCCGACAAAAAAAAATATGAAAAATGGAGATCAGAATTTTGGAGCCAATTCTGAAATACGTTTACATAGCTGTTACTAAAGTTTTTTTTTTTATTTTTTTAAATTAGTTTTATTATTAATTAATAACTTATTCAACTAACAGAAGAATTTCCTGATGATTCTTTGTACAAGATTAATAAAAGTAAAAAAAAAAAGTTAATTAACACCAAAACAATTGAAAACCGAAAAAGTAAATAATTTGAATTCAGGAAATACGTTTTAAATACAATTTATAATAATAGAAATAATTAGCCGGATTGCCAAAGGAAGTCAATATTATGACCGCGTAAGAATCATTAAAATAAGTTAAATCTGATTATTTAAATTTAACTTCATTTAAATATAACAAAAAATAAATAAATGTTTTGTTCCATTTTTTTATAACTCTGCTTTTTATCTTTGTGTTACATTTTAAAATTTATATTAGTTTCTATTTTTAAATAAAAACAAACTTTTACTAACATTGAGTGTCATTTATTAAATTTCTTATCAATTTCGTTGGTAACTAAAAAAAAAATATATAGGTAAATTTATGCATATATTTTTAACTCCGGAAAACGGGGTAAATAAAATAAAGTTCAAAATGTCACTATAATTTTTACGTATGCATATCATTGTGTGTATAGTTTTTGTGTGAATTTTTATTATTATTTAAAAGAGCTATTTTAGGAAATCAGCTGCTTCAATATTTAAATTAAAAATTACATACGACTTTATTTTTTCACATAACACCCTTTCGTGTATTTTTAACTCGCTTCTCTCTCTCTCTCTCTCTCTCTCTCTCTCTCTCTCTCTCTCTCTCTCTCCAGCTGAATTTTTAAACTTTCTTTTGAATATTTATTACCCTTTACAGAGAACGATAAAAAAATAACTGACTAAAAAAAAATTAGCATACAATTCGTATAAAAAATAATAATGAAAAAAATAATCATGTCGATGTGTATAAAGACAAAACTAATAATAGGCCAAGAAAAATAAAAAAAAGTGGAAAAAAATTAGGACAAGTCTGAATTTTTCAGGGTTGGTAGAGACCATTGCCCCAAGCTTTCTACCAAAAGTTACCAAAAATTGCCCTTGAGCTTTTCCGGAAAAGCGGAAAAATCTGCTAAATCGTAACTAATGAAGATACCTTAAAAATTCAAACGGATTCTTGTTCCTCGGATCAATATACATTGAAAACACATATTTTCCAAAAAATTATGTCAATAGTAATGGCGGTAGAATTTTCCAAAGTCGTCACTTTACCACTTCAGCTATTTTCTCCACATTTTCACATTTTGTATAAAAACTTGAAACGATAGACCATAATAATTAACACAGTTTATTGTAAAGAGTGTAACAAACAAAATGAGATATAATTTATTAAAATATCTCAATTTATAACGGAGTTGTGCCCGGAAAAGCACAAGCGCCTATGGTTTACGCAGCATGCTTTACCTATAGGTTCTCTGCTTTTCCGGGCATAACTCCGTTATAAATTGAGATATTTTAATAAATCATATCTCATTTTGTTTGTTACATTCTTTACAATAAACTGTGTTAATCATTATGGTCTATAGTTTCAAGTTTTTATACAAATTGTGAAAATGTAGAGAAAATAGCTGAAGTGGTAAAATGATGACTTTGGAAAAGTCTACCGCCATTACTGTTGACATAATTTTTTGGAAAATATGTGTTTCCAATGTATATTGATCCGAGGAACAAGAATCCGTTTGAATTTTTAAGGTATCTTCATTAGTTACGATTTAGCAGATTTTTCCACTTTTCCGGAAAAGCTCAAGGGCAATTTTTGGTAACTTTTGGTAGAAAGCTTGGGGCAATGGTCTCTACCAACCCTGAAAAATTCAGACTTGTCCTAATTTTTTTCCACTTTTATAGGGATTTGAGTTCGTTTCCTGGTCTATAATATTAGTTTATATTTTCACCACAAGAAAAAAAGAAAAAAAAATACATAAAGAAAAATTAAATTGAAATTTACGTCTTTCAAATTATAGTTATTTTATTTGAAAGAAGAATATAATTGAATTTTTTATTTATTTTATTTTTGGAGATAAGATTTATTTTATTATTCAATTTTCTTTTTTTTGAAAATATGTATATTTATTTTATTCAATTTTAAATTTACACTTGTACGATGGGAAAAATATTTTAAATATTTTATTTTCTTTGAAGTTTATTGTTATAGAAATATTTGAATTACATATTATATTTTTTTAATATTAATTTTTTTACAGGTTAAATTTGTAATGTAATTTTAAATATATAATTGAAAAACATTATATAATTTACGATTTTTTTTTTTCATTCAAATTAATCTATTTTTGTAACTAAATAAACTATATCAAAGAGTTTTTCATAAAATTTTGTTTTATATATTGGCAGTTGAGTATAATCATACTTTTGCAATTACTCATATATATATATATATGTCATTAAATAAAGATGTATCGTATAGTTATGTCTCTCAACCCCTAACATACTGCTTAAAACAAAACAAAAAATATACAGATTTTTATTTGCTTTGATAACTAACAGATAACTAAAAATATAAGCTCATTTTATGTTATAAAAAGAAACATACGTATTTTTACTTTGATGTTTTTATGAAAAAAAGATCGAGAGAGAGAGAGAGAGAGAGAGAGAGAGAGAGAGAGAGAGAGAGAGAGAGAGAGAGAGAGAGAGAGACCCTTAAAGTGTATACACATAACGTTTGTTAAAAAATTATGAAGTGAATTGTAAACCAAAACCCCTTATTTATTTTATATCATGTCAAAAAAAAAAAAAGTATTTTATATGTATTTGTAAATATTATTAATATTCATATTTTTGTATAATTGAATAATTTGTTAGGTATATTTAATAATTAAAATTGTTGTTTCGCTCTTTGATTAATGTTGATGTATAAACAATGTAAATATAATTTTAAATAATTAAGTCGGGACATGTTTTATAAATTATTACAAAATTTGTATTCATTTAAATTAAATTATATTAGTCATTATTTATTTATGTTTGTTGTTATTTATAATTTTTTTTTTTTTTCACTGTTTAAAAATTTTAGTAATGCTTGATTAAAATTATTTATATATAGCAGCAATGTACACTTTGCACATTTAAAATCTTAGTTCTGTATAAGATTTTCAGCTTTCCATCTGTATAAACATGACAATTAGACACTTTATTTTATGTGTATTATATATTTTTAACAAATTTATGAAAAATAATTATTTTATTTATAAATTTAATTTACATTTTAGTGTTGAAGTGCTTCTTTTTTTTGGGTTTTAGAATCATCAATCATTACAAGTTATAATTCGTAACCTTATGGTGATAATAGTAAATTTGCTATACATATTTCTAAATAAAAATAATAATAAAGAAGACAGTGTTGTAATCATCTTTAATTTTTTAAGAAATTGTCACGAAATAATATAACAAATTGTTTGAAATTGAGTCATATTTGAAAACAAATTCCCCCCTTCCTCACTGAGAATATTTCACTATGATCCATCTTAATTTTATGTGCTTTAATTTCAATTTCTTATTTTTTTATTTATATATATGTTTAATTTTGGACGTTTTTGCATACAAAAATAAAAAATGTCTTCCCTTTTATTACTTATTAAGTTTCTTGGTAAATACGTGTATATTCGTAATTGTTTTACAAGAGGGTTTTTTATAGTAAAATCTATTTTATATTTTCTAGGAAACTAATTTTCCTCGCATTAAAAAAAAAATTATATAATAATAATAAAGTTCAAAGAACAATAAAATTAATTAATAAAAAAAATGAAGAAGAGAGAGAGAAAAAAAAGCACTTGCAATTGCAGCATTATGTATATACGATTCTATATATAATTTAAAGCAATTACTTCATATATTTTAATTTTAATAATATTTTAAATTAAAGCTCATATTATATTGTATTTTTTGTAACCATATTTTGTTATATAAAAGACAAAAATATAATATAAAATTTCATAAAGAATTTTAATTTTCTTTGTACAATTTTGTTTTGAATATATTCTCATTACTGTTTTGTAATGAGCTTTTTTTATTGTATTTTATTTTTCTAAAGGTTAGCATAAAAATATATTTCTTTTCATCTTTTTTTTTTTTCTTTCCTTTTCGTCGCTTATTTTTATTTATATAATCATTTTTGTGCTTTAACTTTTTTTTCTCAATTTCTTTTTGTTTATTATTAAACAATATAATAATAGGTTGCTAAGAAAATGAAGGAAATTTTTTCAGTAGCATCTTAAAGAGAGCGAGAGAGAGAATTTTTTACGTGACCGGAGTTTTGAAAGAAAATAAGAACTCTTCGTAAAGAAAAAAAAATGCCTTCTAGCGTTTGGTTAATTAAACATTTAGAAACTGTCGCAAAATATATTTAGAAAAACAGTATACAATGAAGAATATATATATTTTTTTTTGATTGCGTATTTTATTTATAAATTGTACAACTATACCCATATTTCTGAATATTGGAAAGTTATTGAAATCATATTTCTTGGAAGGAAAACAAATCTCTACTTGTTATTTTATAATCATACATTTATTTTTTTGTATATCATTGTTTTCCAAGATGCATAAATAAATAATTATTGTATACGATATATTTTTTATACATTGATAACGTTTTTAACGTAATCGAAAGTTCGGTGAAAAATTAGTTTTCCCTACCGTTTCTCGCTAGTCTATAATTTTCGTATTGAAGGGTTACATAATATACTCAAATTTTTATTGGTCCAAATACTATAAAGTAGACAATTTAATATATTTTTCCTTATGTGATATAAGCCAAAATAATTTAGCTTAAAATATAAGCTTATAATTAAACTTTTTTTTTTTTTTTTTTTTTTTTTTTTTTTTTTTTTTTTTTTTTTTTGCAATTGAGAAAACAACAACATTTCTTTCCATGTAGTGCACTTCCTTTTGCTCTACACTATGATTATATATTACATTTACATTATTTATTAAATGCTGCTGACTTTGTATTACCACTTTTATTTTGTATCCAAATTTGCATTGCATACGGTTTTAAAAGTTTATAAAACAATATAAAACCACGTTTATATAGAGCAGTAATTATGTTAAAAGGGATTCCTCCTGACTGGGACTCGAACCCAGATCTTTGGCTTCCCGAGCCACTGTGCTATATAAACATTGTGTACCACGATAATCTACTTTTCAATACTTTCCATGTAAAAACAGGCGCTGAATTACAAACTCACAATATAAAACCATCTAAATATACATATCAAATGAAATTCAAGTAAAACATTTTTTTAAATTATATTTTCAATAAAATTGATACTATATTATACTAAAATAAGAATAATAAAAAATGTTTATTTTATATCAATTCTATAATATAATAAATGAATATATTATTATATTTTTATACAAATGCATCGATGCACAATAAAAAAAGTTTGAAGTGAAGTTTTACACTAGAAAAATATATATATATATATATATATAGAGATGGTATGAGAAATGAAAATTGTTTTTTCGTGAAAGTTTTTGAACACGAAAAGTTGCATATTATATTGCTTAGGGGGTGCGTTTGACACAAGTATAGTATAGCAAAGACAATCGAAGCAAAAGTTTTTTTATTTGTTATTTTCTTTTTCCTCTCCAAGTATAGAAAAAAAAAAAGAAAGATATAAACCTATGCTTGAAAAAAACACAAATATATTGAAAAGTGGCAACCGTTTTTCTTTAAAATAACATATTGAAAAGTTTTATTTATTGGAATATTTATTAGAAAAAAAATGCTTATGATTTGTTCCCTTATTCTCTTCCCCCTCCCCTCCCACATTCATATATTTCTCATTTTAACACCCCCCCCCCCCCGCTTTATTGTCTCTGTATTGATTTATTATATTTTTTTTAGCGATAATGTTCGTTATTCAAATAATTTTTGTATAATTTTCACATTTTTGAAGTTTTATTTTATTTTTATATTATATTATTTGTTTTCAAGTTGGCGTGCTGTAAAGGAAATATTGGAATAATCATGAAAAGTGGCACAGATTTCATTACAATATAAATATAATATTTAATTACGTTCTTGTTTTAGTTTCAATTCTTATTATAAGGGGATTAAGTATAAATTTTTAATTGGTTAAATCAGTTCGTTATTCGTTTTTTTATTTCTTTGTCATCTACAGGGGCGATAAAAATTTGCAGCAAAAATCTCCGTTTCAAATCTATTTATATACATTCAAAGTCACTTGTAATACGCAGACACTTTTAAAATTACGCAGTATAAATAAATCATAGTACAGAGGCTGGTATGGCTGAGTGGTTAAGACAGCTGACTCGTATAACTTTCTGTTTCTTCTTACCAAGCACGCAGATTCGAGCCACTGCTGGATGCCTATACGTGAATTGTGAGAGCACAACACGTTGCAAGATGCTTTTTTACATATTTATATACAATCAATTACAACGCAAATCATTCGGGAGGTGCGGAATTGATGTGATTGCAACGTCTAGCCTTTCTCTATGGTTTCTCTAGGCTGTCGTGGCAATTGCCGGACTTTGTATTTAGGCCATGGCTGGCCCTTGAGTGTGTTTTCCAATTTGTACGTTGATAAGACATTATCTTGACGGACCTATGGTAAAAGAAGAAATTTGAAATAAACAATTTAAAAGCATAACTGTATATAAAACTTGAAACAACACGTTCTTTTTAATGATTAAACTCAAAATGGGATCTACATAACTGATGATAATTTTTACCAGAATGTAAATGTGGCCCCACAAGAAAGCAAGAAAAAACTTTAAAGTATGCAATTTACGTAAGTATTTCTGTTTATGACGCCAAAAACAGGCAAAAACTACTGAAATTAGTATGAAAATGTTGTGCGGGTTGCAGAAATCGACATTTTCTGATCACTGCTACGGCGCTGCAGTTGGGTTTTGATTCTAATTAATGTTATTTATGTAAGTCCCATCATGTGTTTTGTGATATAAATGCTAATGTTTTCATGTTGTCTATGCCTTTAAGTCTAAATTTTAGACTATTCTACTGTATTTTTAGCGTTTCATACAAAAAATAAATAATAAAATAAAACTTATAATATTGACAAAAAATTATGTCAAATTATTTAAAATCTCTGTATTATTCTTTCTTTTTTTTCTTAACAATATTGTAAGTGTCAAAAGTTTAAATTGTATTTTAATAATAATGGTATCATATTTTAAATTACCTTTTATATATTATATTATTGTAAGTCTATATTATCAAAAATCAACAAATGAAATACCATCATCATAAAGTTTTTCTTTCTCTCCCTTTTCTTTTCATGTCAAAATCAAAAAGAAACCTCAAGGGGTGAAAATTTTCTTATTCTTTGAAAAGAAAAGAAATATTTCGTGGTTAGAGAAAGAGAGAAAAAAAAATCTGTTGAAGCAATCTTATAAAGTTTATGAATATTTTATATATTTTTAAATCCATCTTGATTCGTTCCAATCATTTTATATGTATAAGTTAAAAACGAAGAAAAAAAGTATAAAAAGAGAGATGAATAAATTTACAGATTTTTTTTTCTGTCAACTGTTACGAAAATTTTATATGATATTTTTATTGGCTGTTTAGTTTAGATTTCTATTGCTTTTATGTAGATAAATGTGTGAAACACAAATTAGTTACGGGCTGGTATTTTGATCTACATATACTGTAGGTCGATTTTATTTTATTGGTGTGTGTATACGTTATAATTATATATTTTAAATCAATTCAAAGAATTCAAGCTGCACATTTGTAAATAAATAACTGTCTTTATTAACAAGAAATGTAGAAGAATATTTTTGAAATTATGACATAATTAAATTATGTCATGAGTTTAGTTAAAATAAATTCTGGGAAACAAAAAGAAGGTAAATTATCAGAAATTACGTTTAAAAAAAAAAATGACACTGTATCGAATTTTCATGAAAAAATCTGCTTATGTTTTTAGCCAAAAATCTTGTTAAGTCCAAAGAAATGTGTATTTATTATTATATTAAAGAAAAACAACTTAACTATACTTTCATCAATAATCAATATTTTAATTTTTTTTTAATGAAATACAATACATTTTTGGAGCTGTATGTTTGAGCAGAAAATTTCAAGATTTTTCTATTAAAATAAATAGCAGATATCGTAAAAATAAAATGTTACAAAAACCAAAATGTTTAACAAAATGCACTACTGTGTATAGTAAAGAGATATGGCAAAATACCTTTTTTTTTTTTTTAACTCGTATTTCTATACGGATGTATTTCATCCCCCTTTTGCAATGTTTCCTGTATTTCTTATCACAAAACATATAAATTTCTGTTGTGTATATAATACAGAACAGAAACAGAAACATTCGGATTAAAACAATACTATATACTTTAGTTTTTGTATTATCATTTATAAATTTTATAATATTTAATTTTGAAATTACTTTTATTTTTTATTGAATAGATATAATAAAAAAAATTAAAATATTTTAACTATTTATTATTTAAAAAAATTGTTTCTGTACGTGAAATTGTACAATTTAAAAATAATTTCTGAAATCTTTAATTATTTTGAGTCTTTTATGTTATAAATTAAATGTTTTTCAGTAAATATATCATTTTTACGGATTCGTAAATTATTACTCACGGCTATCAATTTTAATATGCAAACTGAAAATTAACTAAGAATAAAAAGATGAATGAAAGAAATGAGTAATTTAGCAGTCCATTATTATAGAAATTTAAATATCATATAATGAGATCCTTGCATTTATATTTTTTTCACTACAAGATGCTCATATCCCTACCTCCTCCTTGAAAAGCGGTAAAAATCATCTTCCAATAGCACAAAATCTGTATGAAAGGTCACTACAACATCTAAAAATTTGCATTCCCAAATTTCATTGAAAATAGTATTAGACTTGCTTTTAAAAACATATAGGAAAAAAAAGTCATAGTTTTTCAAAATATATGCAATAAAATTATATCAAGGACCTGATGGATATATTTTAATAATGAAAAGTACATTAACGCCTCAATAGTTTTCCTTTTTATTTTTTAATGTTATTTTTGTATACACTGATATTGTGATGTATAATTACTGATAAAGTATGTGTCACTACCACTTGAACTTTACATATACACACATGCACACACACATATATACTGCACTCCCCACAATAATAATAATAATAATAATATTGTTTGTATTGTTATTTGTGGTGTTGTTCGGCACGCACCATTGTTATCATTTGGTTCTCTCTCTCTCTCTCTCTCTCTCTCTCTCTCTCTCTCTCTCTCTCTCTCTCTCTCTCTCTCTCTCTCTCTCTATTGACATATGACATATATCAGACAACACTGAGAGAGTAGAGTACAGAGAGAGAGAGAGAGAAATTCGATCAATCATGATATAATGTCAATAATCTATTTGAGTGACATACTATATTATGAGTGTGACCAAAAACCCTTCTGTTTTTAGAGTATTTGCACATAATATTTATTTGTGGAAAAGTTTATTTATGTAATGGATTAGATTTTACTTAGTAAGTGTAATCAAGTCGATCAAGTGTTTAATTTAGTTTTTTTTTTCTTTCTGAACAGTTTTGTACACGTTTGTTTTCGTAGTATCAATTTATTTGTTTAACATTTGTAATGAATTCAAATTTTTTTTAATTTTTTAATTTTTTTTTCTTATTCCATACAATGATTATTTTTGTGAAGTAACTCTTTAGGTTGTAAATAAAATTGAGTAAATTAAAGTAATCTTATAATAGTATTTTCTGATACGAAAATTACTTATTAATGCTTGTGTTTATAAAAAGACACATTCTTATAAACAATACAGAAACAGCAATTTCTAAAAGCCTGCATTAAAAAAATTGATACGTATTTTTGTAATATAAATGATAAAATAATGCATTATTACTTCTAAAATACAATAATTTGAAAAAAAAATTCAATTTAAATATATATTATTTTGTTAATCAAACTATGATATCAATAAAAACATAAAATTGCATGCATTTTAATTAATAATATAAAACCATCCATAGTTAATGGGCAATACACAAAGTAAACATAAAATTTTGATTAATTTTTACCCTTCTTCATATTTGTTTAATTCAAAAAAAAATATATATATTTTATATAATATAACAATGCAAAAAAGATTATAAAATGTTATATTATTTAAAGTAAAAAATATATAGAATGATTTATGTTCTTTCATATATTTCACTTTTTTTTTTTTTTCTTTAAAAGTCATGTATTTTGTGACACTATTTTCTTCCGGTGTTTGAAAAATCAATATTGAATATATGGGAATAAATATATATATATATATACATCGTAAATTTACATATGGTATTATATAAGATATAGTATTGCTTATATATATTTTTTATTCTATATGGATTTTTGTTGGCTGCAATTTCTTTAAAAAACTGTTTTTGTCAGGTGACTTAAATAATATTTGATATAAGGGTAGAAAAGAAAAATGAAATAGAGCCTAATAGAAAATTCACTTTCATTTTTTTTTTCTGATATAATATTTTAAAATTATAAAGTCCTAGTGATTATTCAATTTAAAAAAATGCTTTAATTGAAATCCATCTAATATGACACTGTTTAATTTTAGAGATATGTATGCTAAAAATCTTTTTAATTTTATTGTTGATAAATTTGCTTTTTAATAGTATATTTAAACTCGCATCTTTTTCTCTCTCCCATTCTCTCTCTCATTTGTATGTGAAAATAACATACATATTTCACTTTACAATCGTAAATGTAAAACAAAATTTCAAAACGACCCAAATCATTGCAGTAATAATAATAAATATAGATATAAAATTTTTCTTTTATGACAAAAGAAAAGAATTTTATATTGATTGTTGAATGAAAATGGGAATGTAGTATATGTGGGAAGAAAACTACACACATAAAAAAGAAAATGGTTTGGAGTGTTTTACAACATAAAAATGTTCATGAAAAGCTTTTTTTTTTTTTTTTTTTTTTTTTTTTTTTGCAAGTGAAGGTGTGTGTGCGGTGGATAGAGGGAAAGAGAGAGAGAGAGAAATAGTAGAGTATAGGAATATAAAAATGCTGTGAAACGTGTGTATGCGTTGTCTTTCATTGCTACTGATGGAAACGTGAAATTTTTATGTTATATACTTATTTGTTTTGTCTATAACAATTATTTAAATTTTTGCATAATAATAAGTTAATTTATATAAATTAGCTAAAGGAATTTATTTTCTCTGTGGCATCTTGAGTTGTCTATACCATTTTTTTATATATATACCATTAAACGATAATTCAGATTAAATCAAATTTTAATTATAATTAAAATCTTTTAACGCAAGTTATTATAAGTTGATAACGTTTATTCATAAACTTTCATTGATATTAAAAGTTAGATATATAACAATTTTAATATACTTGATAATATAATCAAAGTAGAATATTATTTAAGAAAAATTGTTTATTTATTTGTTAATTACCATTTAAAATTAAAGTGTAACGTTATTTGTAATTTAATTACATAGCGAGTGCTTTTAATTCTGTTAATTAAATCAATAACTGAAATTATGCAATTTGAACTCAGAATTATAATATAATCAATTTATCATGATTTAATATGAGATTTTCAAATTATATTTAACTCTTTTAAAGTATCAATTTTTTTATGACATAATGTTTAAGGTTTGTTGTTATATATAAGAGTATGGCTAGACAAGGGGTATAAGAGATAGATGCTATGGGTCAATAAGTCTTAGAGACACGGGGAGAGAAAATCGTTTTTTTTTTTTTTTTTTTTTTTCATGTGTAACAATGTGTCTATGTCGGTATCACCAACGCTTTAATATCTTTGATAGTGTCCAGAAAACATGCTCCCTCTCTTTTCTGTTTCTCTCTGTTTTCATTCTCTTTCACTCAGTATTGTCATTTGTCTCTACACTCCATTTGAAATATATAAAAGAACAAATTTTTTAGCACAAGAAAAACAAAATGCATAAATGGTTTCATATAAAACGCATATTTATTTATTGAAAATAAAATATATTTAATTGGCTCTCTTATATTTTGTAATTGTTAGAATATTTTTTATTTTTAGCTTTAAATTGAAGTTTTCACTATTATTTTTAAAATATTAATATTTCTAAAATTTTAGTAAAAAAACACACTTTTTATTTCATAAATAAAAGTCATTTAATTGGAAACTATACCGCATCTCCTTAAATCTAAAAAATATAAGAAAGGAAAGAAATTCAAAAAGATGTCACTTCAATGTAACAAAAATATATATACTGTATAAAAAGTTTAAGCTAGAGTTTCATCTTCTTCTTCTTCTTCTTTTTTTTTTCTTTTTTTTTTTTTTTCGTTGAATAACTTTTGGCTTACTGTACTGTACATTTTACATACAGTACATGCTATTTTTCATGACTTAACTACTTGCATCGAGGTAAAGAAAAAGATATATACAGAGATGTAGACTGAATACTAACTAAAAACTGCTTCAGTTTAGCATTTACAGTATATATACACAATTATCATTCGATCGGTCTATTTAGATATTGTAGATTTTAATTTCATGATAACAATTTTAAATTGTTGGATATGCATATCAGTTGACTCATCGTTAAGCAAGTTATTGTAAAATGCATGGCATTGCTGTTTCATTTCGTAGCACTTGCCTAGGTAACGATCATTGTAATCAGTATATTATTGATACTTTTTTAACGTTCAGATTCAATATAAATAAATAAATATATAATAAAATTAATTAAATAAATAAAAAATCGTAATTGGATATTATAGTTTCTTTTTATAAAAATAAATAATATGTCAATCAAAATTAATAAATAATTTTTTTTTTCATTATTTTATAATATTTAACATTTTGATGTAATTATTTTACGAACTATTATTTATAATATTATGCTTTTTTTTTTTTTTTTTTTTTTTTTTTTAACGTATATTTTATGATTTACTAAATAAGCTATGCAATAACCACAAAAAAAAAAGGAATAAAAAAATAATACGAAGTAAAATTGAAAATTTAATAAAAATACGAGTATTTCGGAATTGTTATTAAACGGTTAAAAATTCAACATGATTTGCTTTTTTTTTTCTTTAGGTAAAAATGTTATTTCAAATAATAATAATACAAAAAATCAATAAAAGTACACAAATTTCTTTTCTCCCCCCTTTTGTACATAAAATAACTTGTAACTTAAGGTGTAAATATTTACCGTGATTAGAGTCTTGTTGATAAAGAGATTACATGATGATAATACTTACATACATAGTAATATATAAAGTCTATGTATCACGTATACGG